>WEIS01034778.1:0-13233 GCA_013389965.1 Todus mexicanus
AAAAATTCTACCCCGTGGAAAACCACCGCGCCGGAGCTGCTGGCTCCAGAGGCAGGATGAGAGTGCGAAATGGTCTCCTCGGCCCATGGGCACCGGCGGCAGCTGTCAGCGAGGGTGCGGGGGGCCGGCGAGGCTCGACGTGCCAGATTCTGGCGGAGTGACAGGTTTCGGGGCTGCAAGTGAAGCGAGGCTCCTGCCTGTTCGGCCCAGAGGAGCGCCAGCAAGACGTGTCGCTGGCACTGCCACGTTTGCTGCAGACGAGAGCCGCTCCCCCAGCGCATCCTTCCCGGCACCCCGCGGGGAACCAGCTGCTGCCACTGCTTTTGATCCGTCCCCCGAGAGCCGGTGCGCTCCCGCTCCCCACGTCAGGGAAAGCAGCCAGAAAGACGAGGCGAAATTTTCCGAACTCAATCAGTAGAGACGAGCTCCACTGGTAGTCATTAATAGTCCCACCAATACTTGATCACAAAGGAAGAGTAAAAAAAAAATAAATAAAGCCCAGTAACTCTTGAAGCCTGGACTCCAATTAATTTTTTTTGAGTTGTCGTAAGCAGGAGGAAAAAAAAAATTCACGGGCTGGACAAATGTTCACCTAATTACCTAAACACTTTATTAACCAACGCTAATTAAAGCACTTCTTGGAGTCTGACAAATGTCTGGAATTACTCAATTTAGAAGTTAGTTTTGACTCCAGATAATTTATACGGCGTTGGAAAGTTATGGGGGGAAAAATGTCTTTCAACTAATGTTTTTTTATTAAAGCTGACAGCAATAATTAGTTATTTGCTACTAATGGGGCAGCCCCTGGAGGGAAATCTGCCGAGATGGATGGCTTGGGCTCATGCCAGCAGTAATTGGTCTGAGCCTTGGTCAGGAGCCGGCAGGTTGTCCCGACCACAGCCGCTCTGCACGGCACCCAACCTCGTGCCTCAATCCATGCTGAGGTGCCAGGAAGGGACCCTCAGGCTTCAGCCCACCAATCTCACCCTCTGGAGCTATTGCTGCTGAACCCCAAGTTTGGCAGGAGTGGCAGCGACGTGGCTCTTTGGTTGATGCTGCTGGAAGTTGGGAATTGCAGCCACAGGTTTGCTGGGAGGGCCTGTTGCTCTGGGAAGGAGGGTTCTGCGCCGTGCCACAGCCGTTGCCTGACTCATGACGAGCCACTAGCTCCGAGTTGAAGTAATCCACATAAAAACTCCATTCCTTTTCTTCCGGAGAATAACGGATCGTCTTTTTTAAGGGCCAGCGAGAAAAGCACTGGGCCTGAACATAAAGCTTCACCCAACAAAGAGAAGAGGGTTTAATGCTGAACGGTTACCACGGGCTTTTACATCGCTGTTCCTCATCAATCCCCTGAGTCAACTGACTACACCTCTTCATAAAAGTAGGTTTCTAGTTTCCACAGACACAGAAAAAGCCCCGAACATGGGAAACTAATGAGCTCCACAGATTCAGAAATCAGAACGCATAGAAAGAGGATCCAGATTTCCTTTTCATCTCCTTTTTTTTTTTTTTGAGCTTGACACACAATTTTGGGTGCTTGGTTTGCAAATACCTTTTGTTTCTCATCCTTCCTATAAACTGCAAATGATCCAATTATAGAGTAAAATGAGGAGAAAAGGGGGAAAGCAAAAGGAAGAGAATAATCTAGAGGGGAAAGAAACAAGCTGAGATGAAAAGCTAATGAAATGAGAAATACGAACTGGTACGGATGAATTAAAGGGCATTTGGAGCTAGACAAAGAAAGGAGGGCAGGCCAAGGGAGGAGTCAAGGATTCGGGTCTCATCCTCAGCCTTCCGCATCCCCACCTGGTCCATCTCCATCCCTCGGGCTGATGTCGAGCCCATGGGGGGTTACAGACACCAGGATGGGGGTGACTGCCTGAGAAACAGCCCCGGCCACGTTCCAGGAACACAGTTAGTTCTCTGGGGCTGAACAGATTTGCCATGTTGTAAAACTGGAAGTCTGGAAAGACTCCGCTCCCCCTTCCACTCGTTGCTGCCTTTCCTCCCGTTCCTCCAGAAACAACCGAGCGTGGCACGTTCTCGGGGGCCTCACACTGCTTTGGATAAATAGATACACGAGCGGCTGCGCTTCCAATATTGCCAAGTCCTGGGGAAGGGCTCAGCGTGCAGCGCTCCACTCAACCTGCGCGCCGCGGTATTTACAGGTTGCCGCGCTCCCAGCCGGGAAAGCCTCGGGGTCCCCATTTCTCTTCCTCTCCTGGAAGCTGCTCACGGAGGCACTGAGGGCTCGGAGCTGTGGAGGCACAGGCAGCTGGGAACACCAGCTTCAGCGCGCCTAGCGCAGGGGCCGCTCTCCAGGTCTCCCGGGGGTTCAGAAGCTCTGCGCCCATGCGCTTTGACCTGGCTTGGTCATCCACGTCATGCAGGAAGCCTGAAAAACACCTTAATTAAACCTCAGTGGAGTGGCAGGAGCACAATCTGGGAGGGCAACCTTCGGCAAACCCCTCGAGAGAGATGTGGGGTTTTCCCTGGGTTGCATCTCCACTATCCCTGAATCCCCTTCATTCCTGCATCCCCTCTATCCCTGCATCCCCTCTATCCCTGCATCCCCCCCATCCCTGCACTCCCCTCATCCCTGCATCCCTCTCGTCCCTGCATCCCTCTCATCCCTGCATCCCCCGGTGGTAACTCTGCAGCCCCAGCTCCCCACAAGGCTCTCTCCTGCCTGCAGAGCTCTGGAAACGTCAGAAAGGCAACTTAGGAGCAGAAAAACCACTTTATTTTGAAGCTTTTAAGGGAATATTGAGAAGAATGGAAAGGGGTTTTGATCTTTCTCTTTTCCCAAACTCTAAAAAAAAAAAAAAAAGCAAGCTTTTAAAATAAATAGCTGACAATGTCTCTTATTTGAGTAATTCTTTGCCAGCGATAAATGTGTCACTCTAAAGTGCTTTATTTAGAAATAAAAAAATGTTTTTCTTTGTGGAGTGCTCCACATTACATCAAGTTAAAGGCTGGAAGCAAAATTCTCCTCCTCTCAGCGCATACCCCTCCCTGCTTGATACATTAATATATTCTCCTATAATCTGATTTAGGTTATAAAAATATTAAAAAAAAAAAAGAGAGAGAGAGAAAAAATAGAGAGACATCTGGCTCTCCCACACATCTGACATTTCCCTTTATGCCTGGTTTAACTTTTTTATGACTGCCTGGGTTCACTTCATTGGAGAATTTCTGCCTTCAAATGAGTTTTCCTGGTTTATGTTCGAAATTTTCCTTTAGACAAACCTGGTAATTTTTCAAGATAAAATGTGTACGCTTTAAGTACTTCGGAAGTTTAAGGATCTGACTGACGGGGACATAAATCTGGGTTTGTTCACGCTGGAGCCCCAGTGTCTAAGTGATCACGGAGAGACGCAAGAAAGAGCCTGGCGGATTTTTTTACTTGTTTTACAGTAGAAAAAAACCCCCCAACTCAACCTGTCAATTGGGTGAGTAATTCCTTAGCGCCTGCTCAGGCTCCCAGCCTTTGTGCGCTGATGCCGGGGGAAGGCAGGCCCGGAGCTTTCTGCAGCGTGTGCTCGCTCACCAGAACACGAAGCAGGGGCTGAGGTGCTCTCCTCGCTATCGACGGGTCTGGGGCCACCTTTGTGTCCTGGGTGGTGGCCGGGGCTGCACGGGGAGCCCAGCTCTGCAGATGGGTATCGCTGCATCCCTCCCATCCCAGCTCCTCACCTCCCTGCTGACGCTGAGCTCTTAGAATGCGACATCACGCAGCGAATCAAGGCAGGACGACCCCAACTGTTCCATAATAAGGAGGGGAAAAAACTTGATCAAAAAACGGCAGGGACTAAACCCACCAGAATTCTTTCTCCAATAGAATAGGGAAGGAAGAAGCCCCCAGATGCCTGAGAGCAGCAAAGACGTGGGGATACGTGCGAGTGGCTCTGAGGGTGACATTGCTGGGGACTCTTCCATCGCCTCTCTGAAAGGTGCTCGCAGCAGTGCATGAGAATCGCTCATTTGGGTGGCTGCAGACCAAGGAAAGAGGCCGCTGAGGGGTTTTTTTACAGCTTCCCCAGAATAAAATCTCCAGAGCCAGCTAACGCTCATTTCTGAAAGGCACTGAAAAAAGGCAGGAAAGGAGAACTTCAGGGAAGAGGAACAACCCAGGCTTGCAGAGATTCCTCCTCTGCTGAGCCTGCTTCCCTGGCTTTGGCCACCGGCCCCGCAGCCGCCCCGGCTCTCTGGCCACTGTGCCAACACCCGGGTCCCCTCCTCTGCCCACGGAGCACCCGCGGAGCCGGCGGCACAGACCAGCAGCGTCCCTGCTCCTTTCTGCGCTTGGAAGCTGAAGGTCCATCGTTGCCTTCTGCTGGCTCACCCACTGCCAGCAGCTCAGCGGAGAATGCTCCAGCTCCAACCTCCAGCTACAGCTGAGGATGGTGCAGGGGGAAAGCAGCTGGGGAGAGGCTTTTCCTGACAAACCCACTGCCGTGTTTATCCCTGATCCTGCTCCGGGAACAAAAGGTACTGAGTGCAATGGTTCCCTGTCCCCCTGCCCACTGCTAAGCGGCCCCAGAGAGCTCACTGCGGGGGCTGGGGGCTCTCCCAGACCCCATTCCAGCAGAGGCTCAGCTCTCAGGTTCCATCCAAATGCCTAATTAAATTTTCAGAGCGCTAACTGTTCGGGATCCAACACAAATAGCTGCAGAAGCCAGAGGGGACGTAGGGAGACGACGGAGCAGGGGGAGAAATCTAAAAGAAATAAATTAATTAAACAAATAGGGAAAGGAATAACAGAGGGAAAATAAACTGAAACCACCGGCAGCCCTGGCCACCCGAGCACTCATTAGCAGCGGGAGAGGAGGGAAGTGTCTCGTTG
Organism: Todus mexicanus; assembly: GCA_013389965.1. NCBI lineage: Eukaryota > Metazoa > Chordata > Aves > Coraciiformes > Todidae > Todus > Todus mexicanus. Next base: position 4,850 of record WEIS01034778.1, read on the forward strand.
TCTCGGGCTGTCATCCTTCATCCTGACGAGCACTTAGAGAGTCGCGACCCCTTTCAGCATCGCCATACAGACAATCAGCCCCTCGCATCAGTCACTGCCGCGCGCTCCCCGCATCCCCGCCTCGGTACAGGGATGTGTGGAAAGAGGGATATTATATCATCGGGAAGCGGGGAGGTGGGAGACAGCGGCTGCCCCCAGTCCACCCCTCCTGCCAGCAGCTCACGCGCCAAAGGCGGGCAGGGAAGAGTAAGCAGCCAAGCCAGAGCTGCCGAGCATCACCCCCCCAATTGATGCCTGCAGCCCTTGGGGTACCCCCCGGCCCCCTCGCCCTGGGAGGGGGCGCAGGGAGCAGCACACCTATTTCTGCACATGCCTATGCAGCGAACTCGGCCGTCTCTGGGAGGCCGAGCTGTCAGCAAACAATGATTTCAACTGGGTTTAAAGGAGGAAAAAAAAAACCCCAGTGTCATCTGCTGCGAAGGAGCCCGGGAGCAGTTTGCAGAGAGGCCAACAGACGGGGGGCTGGGGAGACAACTGCCGCCATTGGCACCAGAGCAAGGGACTTCGCAGCCTGGGCGCTTTCGGCGCTCCGCACACTGCAGCTCTGCACCGAGGCTGCTCCCCGGCAGCGCAGCTCGTTACCTTCCTGGCTGAGCTCCCTCTGTGCTCTATTATAATCGGGGAGCACGGTTAGCGCCGGCGAGAGGCCGCCCTGACAGCCCCTGAGCGAGCGAGTGATGCGATGCCTCCGGCACGGGCTGCCGTGGCCGTTGGCATGTTCCAGCACTGCCAACCAGCGGCTCACCGCCCGGGTAATGGGAGCAGCCCCAGCTCGCTGGGGTCATCGCCCATAGGGAAGAAGATGAGGCAACCCGGGGCTCCTTCCAGGCTGGCAAAACCACAGGAGCAGGGCTGAAAGCTCCTTTTTGAATTCCCCTGGCCGCTTGCTGTCTCAGCATCACGAGGCGCGCGCTTGCCAAAGGAGAGGATGCTCTCCAGAAACTCACGTCTTGTAAAGCAAAACCGCGATGCCCATGCAGCCACACTCGCTGTGGGAATTGCTCCTTCCTTCCCGGCTCACCCGCCTGCTCAACCTGCTGTGGTTCACCCTGGCGACAGCTCATCTCAGGCCAAAAGTGGCACCATGTGCTGCTCAGCGCCAGCAGCGTTCATCCCGCCTCGCTCGATCCCGGGGTGTTGCAGCAGTTTATCAGGAGGCAGAAGGAGCAGCGTCCCTGCTCCCTCTGGGCAAAGCCGCAGCTCTGAACACGCCGCAACGCCTCTGGATTTTCTCTGCAAACATCCCTTGTTGCTGGGAACTCGTGTTCAGCTGGACTGTTTGCTCCTCGTCAACACAGAGGAAATTTGGCCGGGTGCTCCGACACCTCCAGAGCAAACAGTCTGGAGTTATTAAAGCTAAAAAAGCAAACACGTCTTTCACTGAAAGGCGGAGTTAGAAAAACCCAACACAAACCACCAGAACAGAAAGGGATGTGCCTGTGTCCTGCAGGGAGGTGCAGGGCTGGGACAGGCGGCTCCTTCTGCCAGCACCAAGGGTCAGGGCGCAGGGTCCCGCACAGGCCCCTCTTAGTTCGGCTGCACTCTTGGGTCTGTGCCCCTGCCCTGCCCAGGGTGTGCCAGGCTGTGAGCAGTGTCACCCTGCAGCACCCCCCCTGTGGAGCCGCTGCCACCTCAGGTCAGGCTGTTACCTATTATTATTATTAATTTCCTTCCCTAATTTTACTTTGCAGAAATTGAATCTCTGTTCCAGTACTTTCTGGTGCCATAAAGGGGTACCAGTCACGCTGTAAGCCGAATTTATTCTTTGCCATGCATTCATTAAATCCCAGTTCGTTACCACGCTATTTAATGGAATTGATGGTGTAATTAAGCAACAGGCAGACATTAACAACCGGCACCGGCAGGGAGGTTTAGGACCCTTTACTGCTCCGCTCCTGGTGTTATACAGCTTCAGTTTCATAACAAGAATTCTAACGGGTTGGTTCAAACCACACACTCATGCTCCACGTCTCCTACCCATCCTACTCAGAATATACACAACAGCAAAATCTCCTGAATGAACCCTGATTTTTCAGCAGCAGAAATCAGCCGAGCTGAAGCTCCCCCGACACGCCTGTTAGAGACGCACCAGCCTTAGCTTCAGGTTTCGTAACAGGGGAATAATTATCTCATTTTACTGCTGGGGGCTGCAATAAGAGGAGAAACGTGGGACAGTTTGCAAATGACTCCGAGATTCAGAGATGGGGCGATGCGCTTCAGCTGCAAAGCTGTGGACGCCTCTAAAGTGTGTCCTAACCCAATCTGCACTTACATTCAGGTGAGCTGATCCAGCACAGCTGGGAGATGGTCAATAGTCCTGCCCAGGTACTTTTTCCTGTATAGAAATCCTCTTTTTTTCCTCAAAAATCAAATGCACTCTGGACTCTCCACCATTTATCCTGTGGTAGAGGGAAGTGTAAACCAAAGACACCACCTGGAGCACTTGCACCTTACCCCATGGCTAAAATCAAGGGGTTTCCAGCCTTCCTCCCTCCCTGGGCTCGTAGAAACCCCTCGAGCTCCGCGGCAGCCTCAGTTCCCACCAGGCACGGTGCAAACACCCGGCAGATAAACACTTGCCTGCAGAAATTTGGCTACGACCAGGGGTGCTGAGAGTGGGCTTCACAAGCCAGGGAGGAGATGTCCGTATCTGTGCAGAGCTGGAGCAGAGAGAAGCTGTCCTGGAGCAACGTCCCCCTGCTCTGCACAGGCAGCTGCAGCTCCGTCCTGCTCCTGGAGCTCCGGCACCAGCACGAAGCCCGACCCTGAACTTCCCAAAGGCTGGAGGTGAAGCTGTAACAATAACTGTCACTACATTAAGAGATTGCTTCCTGGGGCCTTTATCTGCCCAGAGATATCAGCAGCCGGGATCTTATCACACGGTAATTACCAGGTCTAGATTTGCACTAATTGGCTCTCTGGAGTAAAGTTACCTCCAATCTGTGCGTTATGGGTGCTCAGCAGGAAGCGATTTACAGCCCTACAGGTCGGGTGGGATGATCTAACAAGCATTAGCTGCAGCTCCCACCGAGGGACACAGGGCTCTACTCCCCACCCTTGGCTGCAGGGTATTTGTAAGTTCCTGAGGAGGGCAGAGCTTCAAGAAAAAAACCCGACTGCAGCCTCTGCTACAGTCTGTGCACAGCCCGGAGCCAGCAGACAGCGCAGGGCAGCTCCGAGCTCCTGCAGTAGCTGCCTCCCATGGCCAGATCCTGCTGGGAGCGCAGGGAGCTGTGCTGCAGCCTCTCGTTCCCAACTTTGGTAGGAAACCCAGTGCCAAGGTTCACATCCTCCACCTCCAGGAGCCTGGTGTCCCTCCCCGGGGGGCTCAGCTGAGGCCCCGCTGCCGTGCAGAACACGCACAGTGACAGGAGAAGGTCCATGGGGAAAGGGCCCTGTGGACCTGCTGAGGTCTGGCAGTGGAGGAGCGATGCTCCCGAGCCAGGCTCTGCAATCAGCCTCCATCTGTCCCTTCGACTTCAAGTCACGGGCAGCACAAGCCTGAGCCCCAGCATCGAGGCAGCCCCTGGGAAAAGGGCCATGAGCCGCTCACGGGGACCCTCAGCCACAGAAGCTCTTTGCCCTCCCTTGGTGGCCGGTGCCAGCGTCACTGTACAGCAGCCTGACAGCCGACCAGCAGACCTGATTTCCACTACTGATTTCTCCTCATCCTCCCCTAGTGTCCTTGGAGTGGCCAGACGCCAGCTTTTCATGTCTTTTTTTGTTGGTTTTTTTTTTTCCCCCTCTAAAATAGTGTATGTTTTGGAGGGCAGGTGTCTCTCGAGCAATCCGCTCCCTTCCCTCGCAGGTCTCCCTCTCCGGCACGCTCTCCCCGGGCCGCAGCTGTGTCCTCTCAGCGCGGACAAGGTCGTGTTCCCAACGCCGCCTGCTAGAGCAGCGCCATCAAATCACCTCACACGAGCAGGACGCTCCTGCTAATGGCAGCTCTGCTGGTTTAAGCGCCGCTAACGCGAAAGGCTTTGCTGGCCCAGTTTCACCGCTCTGCTTCCCAGCCCTGCCAGCGCAGCAATGTCAGCGCAAGAGCGCAGAGCAGACGTGCCTCCTCCTAATGCATCCCTGGCAGACGCGTTTCGGGCTTGAACCCCGACAGACGGAGCAGCCGAGAGATACGCAGGGAGGTGCCACCCCCCTGCTCACCCCAGCCCCTTCCCCTTCCCCTCACGCTGCTGAACCCAGGGCGGTGCTGGTGCCTTGCAGGAGCTCCCCGGGCCGGCTGCGCGCTGGGGATGCACATCCCTGAGGCACCCCAACACCAGACGCAGCCCTGCAGCACAGGCTCTGTTTTATTGCAGGTGCAGCTGAAAAACAGAGAATAGGAGAATCAGGCAGAGAAGCTCACTCACCAAGGGGGGGGCTTGGGGTTGTTTTTGTAAAAAAAAATCTGTTTTCCTTATCGAAATGAAAACACCTCGGAAAAATCTCAGAATCATCATCTGGGCGATGGGAGCCGGTAACCCAGAGAGGGGGCCCTTCCCTGGGGCAAGATTTTTAATAACTTCCTAGCTCTGGGAGGCTGTTAGCGAATCGCAGCTGGAAGGTTCTTTTCACCCAGCTGGATCTCGCAGCCTCCTTACATCATTAACTCACCGAGATAATTTTTGAAGAGACGTTTGTTTGGGGTTGGCTTGATTTCCTTCCTGACAAACCTTCCAGGTAAATCTCTGCGCTGCTTTGTTTTCCGAGGGAGAACAAAGTCTCTGATGTGACAATCACCTTGTCTGGCTGGACCAGCACACCGGCCAGTATGTTTTTCCCTGGCTAGAGGAATGTTGATGCCAAGTTTCGTGGCTCCTTTGCCGGCCTCTGCAGATGAGCAGCACCAAGGGTTCCTGCCTGATGGTTTCTGGCTGCTCTGCTAATTGCTGTCCTCGCAACGCTGGCGCTGGGTCTCAGCAGGATGCAACACGCTGACGCTGGTGTGGCACCAGCAGCTTGGAGCTGCCCAGTTGCCGCATCCTGCTCCTTAGCTTGGGCTTACATTGTCAGATTTGGGCTTTCAGCTCACATTAGCAGCAATGATAGCAGTCTTCCTTTTTTCTTTATGTCTAAAGAAATTCCTCGCTATTGCTGGGGCAGAAGGTCACTGCTGTCCTTTCTCCTGCTCTCGCTGCCACACGCCTCTTACGCTTCTCTTATCCTATAGCTCTGAAGTTTGTAAGAGGCACCGTGAGATGATCCCTGGCCTCTGGTAAATGAAGGTTTACTCTAAACTCTTCTGAACTGTTGTGTGAACACCTGAGATGATGAGGGGGGGTTATTCTGCCGCTGAGCTCCCTCCCAGGCACAGGGAGAAGTGGTCTCTGCCACACCGATAACAGGTTGGGGGTGGGGGAGCATTACTTTATTTCTTTTGCTTTATTTCTCTAATATTTACTGTCAAGAGCTGAGCACGCAGAAGTCCACTCCGCAAAGGAGACCCCAGATTTGAGGACTGTTTAGGCGTGCACCCATCTCCTGGATGAGCAAGTCCAGACAGTCTCTGGTCTAGCAGAGCACTTAGAGAAGTAACACCAGGTCATGTTTTCAGCCCTCACCAAATTACTGCTGGAAAACAACCCTCCAGCCATGAGTTTCCCAGGTAATCCAACTGTGCTCTGGAATCAGTTTGAAACGAGTTGCCTTTTAATTCTGTCAAGCGTTCGCTTGGTCCTGTGGCACAGAGAAGGATAAATATTGCTCCTACTACAGAAAACAAAGTGGCTTTGGCTGAGAAAATACACCTGGGGGGAAAATCGGTCTGGAGCGGTTGTTAGGGATGAGACAGGTAGCGAGGGAACGGCTCTTGCGCAGGCTGCTCCCCCCTGTCCTGTCTCCATGACTCATCCTTGGCTTAGAGGGATTACTTGAGAGCGGCGGGGGAATCCGATCTCCATTAAACCCAAATCATTTGTCACTCTGCAAGGAGCGGTGACAAGGAGGACAATTAGTGCCAACGGGGAGGCAACATTTATGATGCAGAGCCTCGTCCATTAGTCAAGTGTTTATCAGCGTGGGTGTTTGCCCACCCCTGAAGGGTAATGAGAGAGTTTGGTGGGGTCATGGAAAGGCCTCTCCATCCTCCTCCAGAGCCTCAGCTTTCATTAAAAAGATCATAAAAACACAATGACAGAGTATTCCCTGGCTGTCGCTTGCAGCAAAGCTCCTCAGCAGACGGAGCCGCTTTCCTGCCTGCGTTTGCAGAGAGCCTGAACCAGGATTCCCCAGCGGAGCAGAGCAGCAGTCTGGGGGACAGGGGGTGCCCACACGAATCCTCTGCGGGGCATTCGATGCATCACTGTGGGGAGAGCAAGCTTAGGAAATACACCTACTGAGGAGCCCTTGGACTGTCAGTGCCTTTAATCCTCGAGAAGCAAGGGGTTAATTTCCGTAAGTGCAGACTCCTTTGCGGATCTGGGTGCCTTCCAAGCAGAACAAAACCAAGGGGTCACCACAAGGAAGCACCATAAGAGCAAGTGACACATCCTGCATTTCCAGGGAGCCCTGAGCTGCTTCTGCTCTGAAAAAAAAAAACCACAACACAAGACCTTTTCCACCTGATTCAGTCCTTCCTTTGAAGGGATGGGGGAATTCCCCGTGCTTGGTGTACGCGCTCATCCTGCCCAGCTTGAACTTCCCCGTGAGGCCGCGGCTCAGACCTGGGCTTCCCGGGGACGTGTCCCATTTTCTGCTTTCTGCTCCAGCAGAGCTGTCGGAGCTCCGGAGAGAGCTGCACAGGGCACTGAGCTGCCTAGAGCACCTCTCCCAGCAGCCTCGCACCAGCTCAGTTTTGTACCTGTGAGTGGAAGCAAGAGAGGCTTTGATCACCCGGGATTACGGCAGCATTACGAGCTCTCGCACAGGAGTGGATGCTCTGGTTGCACAAATGGGTCATGTGCAGTGATGTGCTAGAGACGCTTTGATGCTCAGGGAGAGGGGAGGCCGGGACAGAGGGTGGGGAGCCGGTTGGTGCAGGGTTTGGGTGGCAGAGGCTCCAGCGAGCCTGCATCCTCCAGCGAGCCTGCATCCTCCTGCCCTGGCTGCACTTCTGGTTCAATTACCGGGAGTTCTCCTTGCTGCCCTTGCAGGGTTGCACAAGCCAAAAGGCTTTCCACAGGGACAGAGGATTGCCCGTTTCCAGAGACAAGGGGGACGTGCAGGAGATCAAGGTATGAGTGGAATTCTCCCATAGCCAGTGCTCCATCCTTCACCCAGCACCAGTGTACGTGACTGCAGGAGCTGCTGGGGGGTGGGAATCACGCCTGGACGCGTCCCCGTCACGTATTCCCTCAGATCTATTCTGCTGCTAATGAAATAACGTAGAGACATCACTCTCCGTCACTTCCAGTTACACCCCCCCACGCAGGAGCCTGCCAGCGTTTGCCTTCTCTGCGGGGGTAACAAACCTCTGCTAAAAAGAAAGGCCATTAATAATAATTACCCACAAAGAAATTAAAAAAAAAACACCCTATTTCTTTCTCTCTCTCTTAATGAGCCCTAAAAAAATGAGTTTAATTGAAAAGCTTTCTACTTTGGAGACAGCACCAACACTTCTGAGAAGTCCAGGCAGCTCCAGCAACTGAAGATGAAATGAAGGAACGTGTCAGACGGAGACTTGCAGGGGTGCGAGAGCTGGACCCCGAAGTCAGGGGTCACACGAACGCCGTCACTGGAACCCAAGGAGCCACCAACGAGGCACTAATTGGATTGAAGGGGGCGGCAGGTGGAAAGAAACAAAGCAGGAAAACAGCTTTGGAACAAACATCGTTAGAAACGGATATTTTGGCAAGCAAGAGGAGCATGTCCCGAGCCCAGGAGGTGAGCAGAGCATGACTCTGGTTGGAGACCTCCCGGTACCACCCGTGCCCACGGCAAGGAGCCGTCAAGGTGGGTGTTGTGGTGGCTCAGAGAGACAATCCTCCACTGGAGTGGAGGAGAAGCTGGAGCACGGCCTGGGAGGATGCACATGGCTCCACAAGCAAGACATCTCCCTTCAGGGCCTCATGCAGAGGTCATAATTCATTCTGAACAAACCTCATCGAGGGCAGGGAGCAATTTTCTCTTGTCTGGAAGGGGATGGAGGATTTATGAACCCACCTGTCTGGTGGTGAAGTGTCCTCCTGGTAAACGGTTTGCTAAGCGTTTGTTCATCTTCCTCCCTGGCAGTGGCTGTGCAAGGGCGGGCAGCGCCTGCCGCGATCGTGAGGCAGGAGGGAACAGGTCAGAAAAACACAGATGACAGCAGGGACAGGAGCGGGGACACTGAGCTGGGTCTGATGCTCACTCGGTTCCACTGGCTGGGATCAGGGATGGGCCCACAAGGAGGA
>WEIS01034780.1:222-12783 GCA_013389965.1 Todus mexicanus
AAACGTTACTAGAGGAGGAAATTACAATAAATTAGCTTTTAATACATATAGAATAGAAATAAGAAGAGGGTCTCTGTAGGACAAAACAATAAAATTCAGGATATTTCATGGAAGGGATTATGCAACATGTATGCTTATAATGTCAGGGTCTGAACCCACTGAATGAAGAGGTCTTTCCTGTCCTGTGTTTCTGACCTCCAAAGAAGCCCTGGTCAAATGTTGCGTTATTGTAGTTCCAGAGAGATTTGTCAACATCAGGAAGGGATTGGGAACCAGATGCTTTTGTGAGTAAATCTTGATTTATGATAGGAATTTCATTAGAAATTATAAAACATACTGGCATATCTGCACATTTTTATCTTAAACTTCTAGTTCTCAATAGAGATATATTTTTCTGCCACCGGGTATCATTTGTTAATTGCTTTTTAGCTTCTTTGTTAAGATGCAAGGATATATACTCTCGAAGGAACCAAAGAGCTTTGCATAGGAGTTGAAAAGAGCATGTACATAGAAACCAGTGGTTTTTCTTTCTTATTTGCAAGTAGTTTATTTACCATCCTAGGGCTGTTCACAAATATAACCTTAAACCCTGTTATAACTTCTGCTAAAAATAATCTTTCCTTTGTTATATTATGTTAGTGAATGAGAAAACTGTGTTGAGTTCTCTTTTCTAAAGTGAAATTCTCATCACCCTACAGCATAAGGTACCCCAGCTGTATACCCTGTCATGGGATATTCCCATTTGCTTTGTTTTGTTCAGATAATTCATGTGAGAGCTGGACCCTGACTATCCCTCTGGGTGGCCAAATAATATTGGAAGGGGCTTTAATCTCACTAAACATAGGCAAATGAAGGACATGAGACATCAAAGACACAGTTCCTATCTAAATAAAATTTCCAGCCAAAAGTTTAATTGCTTAACAGATAGATAATTTCTAAATAGCACAGCTGGAACCTTCTGGAACTTCAAACTAAGAAAATTGTGAGGGAACTGTGTTTATGATAAGAAATTTTTCCACAGTTGCATTTCTAACAATTCAGTCACTATTTGCCTTGAGAAGACATTGTGTACAACAGCAAGTAATACATTAAAACAGTTAACTTTTTAGAAATGGTATTTTACAGTAGAAGTTTATAAAAATAAAACATGAATCTTTTTACAAACTTTCAGGTGGTCCCATGTTATTCTGACAAAGTTATCCAGCTAGTTTCATTTAAAATTTTTCAACATTTAGATGCAATTAAAGGCTCTATTCTGGTGCTGTTCTTTGCTTTTCAATATATGCAATTATAGTACAATGATATGTTACTTTCTCCAAAGAGACCTGGGGAAGGGGAAAATGGGAAAGAAGGGATGAAATTCAAATATTCATTGTTGCATCTTGATGCTACTCTGGGCAACTTTTATGTGTTCCTGTGTATTTCTTTTGTCTTCTCAAATTGCAATTTTACAGCAAGCTAAAACTGCACTTTAATTGTAAGAGAACATGTCAATACAAAAAAGCATAACACAGCTGTCCAGATGCTAACAAATAACACCAGCCATAACTGTAATTGAGAATGCTCACTTCAGATCCTCCTACGGAAGTATGTGAAAAGGCAAATGCAACAAGGATTTTTCATTTGGGCACAAGATGACACAGTGCAATCCTAACTGACTTTGTGAGCATCAATATTGACATTTGGTAGCAGAAGAAAAATACATTGGAGACGAATAACAAAACCTAGCAATTTTAATAGAAATCAAAGCCACTTCTATTGATTTTTTGTTTGTGGTTTTGGGGTGGGGTTTTTATGTCTACATATTTGACATGAGTTTATGTCTCATATGATCATTTTCTGAATTTTGTTAAGCTTGATTTTTCTTTGCCCTTTTTTCTGACTTTGAGTATCCCTATCTACCTATGCCAACCTGCACAGATAAATAGGTGAAAAGTATAGGACTAAGTAATAGGTCACCCTTATTTTAGATATATTTAAGATGCAACCACTTTTGACAAGGTGGAAGCTACTTCTCTTCCAGACAAAGAATTTAAAGATAAAGACTCACAAACCTGTGCTATATAGTTAACAAACCTTATGCACATTCCATCCTACTAAGCCAACCAATACTTTACCGATACAATTAATATCTGCAGAGTTACTGTTTTTGTCTGCATCTTCAGATGCTGGTATCAATTGCTTAAATGTTTTAGGTCATTTTAGCAAAATTTGAAAGGCTGCAGTTAGAGGAAAAATCTCAAACTGAAGTTTTCAAGGTAGAAGAGTAGGATTGTCTGAAGGATAAAAATGGCATACAAAAACTACAAGGAAAAGAAGTTAAGTTTTTTTTGCAACAGAGAACAAGATACTTCATGATAAATGTTTCCTTCATCATTCAAAGCCATGTAACCAGAGAGGAGATATGCAAGATGTCATAACAGTGTTGGGAAAGTGTAGGGCCTGCTGCAGGTAGCTGCCAATATTGTCATGCTGTCAGGGCACTGCCACTCTGGTGTAGTGCTCATGGTTGAGTGCTTATGTTATCTGGGGTGTTGGTTGTGTTCAGGCATCAAAACCTTGGTCTACATTGGTTTTAAAACACAATTGCATAAGGAATTTATAGAAGAAAACGTAATAGTTATGTACATGAACATAGTTATGCAGGGAAAAGCTAGTGTAATTTCAGCCATGTCGAACTAATGTTACTTCGATAGTGATAAACCGAGGGAAAAAATAAAAAAGTCCTTTTCTGGCACACATTATGTCTCCATTCAGCAATGGCTTCCTGAGGTATTTTTTGTTTTATTGTTTAATTTTGCTGGAGCATAGATTCAGTAGTTATCACATTCTTCTAAAAAATTTTATGTGTTTTGGTGACTCCAGAGTTCTTTGTGCCTGTGTTTTCTCCAGTACTGTTCTAATTCAGTTAATAAACACAACATAAACAGATCTCCAACTTCCATAAAACAGCCTACTGTGGAAGAGAAAATCTAATCTCGTATCGTTAGGTCCAAGCAGGCCGTGAGCACTATGTGTGAATAGAAGTGAAGACCACAATGAGTACAGATTTAATATTAATATTTCTTAATTATAGCGTTTAGACAAAATGGAAATTGGTACTTTTATTGTAATTTATTTTCCAACTTTCTATAAATATCTTAAATTCATTCACTTTTTATGATATGTTTCCTTAAAATTTCCAAGTAATCTAAATCAAAAGTCCAGAAGTAGAATCCAAAGTCTGATTTTTTATGGGTTTCTGTCTATTGTGAGCTAAAGGATGAGTTTTCAAATGAAACACCTGCTGTCATCTGCTGAATTTATAACTATGCTCTCCTTTCTGAATTCTCTGACATTTGATAAATCATAAGGTAGTTCTACAGCCTTTTTTTTTTTTTCTCCTCAGTCTTTCTGCTTGGGTATGTCATAAGAATCACCTTTCTTAAGCTAGTACCATCTTCCTGCCTTGGAATTTAGCAAAAAACATGGACAGAGAGAAATGGAAATAGCAAGTCTGCAATTGCATACATTTCACTTACAAACAAACTGGTAGGAATCACAAGTGCACCTGAATATTTCCACCTGAAGTTGAAATATAATTTTAACCTCTGTGTAATATTTAATAACTCTGACAATGTAGATGTCTTGTCCATGCATAACTGGTAAAATAGAGAATACATACAAAGAGAATACATAATTCTATCACTCACCTGAAGATAAAAATCCCCACTGAAGATTTTCAGGGAACCAGAGAATAAACCAGATAGTTCTTCCTCCATTTCCACACCATACTCTTCATTGTTTCTGGGGAGAAAGATGATGTCCTTCAAAATGACTAAGACATCATATTGTATATATAACATATTTACTGTATTGTCTTGGTTTGGGTTAGAACAAAAATTCTGTTCTATGGCTTTTACTTTTCAGCTAAGTCTGTCTGAAGTTAGCAGCATGTTTACCAGACAGAGCCTGCTTCTAGCAGTGATAGCGCTCCATGTTTATAGTTACTACCAAGGATTGGAATGTAAATCAAGGTCATTGATAGACTTCGTGTACCACACTGGGGGGTGCAGGAAAGAGAAGGCTGTACACTCAGGGAGGAGCAACCAGGACAGGTGACCCCAAATAGCCAACAAGGTATTCCATATCCATATACGTCATATTCAGTATAAAGCTGAAGAGTCACGAGGGTCTCTCTCTCTTGCCCCTTCTCTCCTGGCCTTTTTACCATTTGGGGTTTTCCCAGAGATCAAACTGCTCTCTTGGTTTTGGGACTCTTCCTCGCTCGGTTTGGCCTTGGCAACTTCAGCTTTGCCCTGAGGGCCTCCAGCCCCGTCTCAGCCCCCGGCTCAGGCCTTGGCTGGGTCCCAGGCTTCGGGCGGTATCCCTGAATCCAGCTCCCAGTTCCCATCTGCTGCTGGGCCCTTCCACAGCATCAGTGGACGGTGACGTATTTACCATCTGGGGGGGTTGGGTTCCATACTGAGTTTGTACATATTTGTGTGTATTTATCTATTATTATTACTGATATTATTATTTTCATGTTTTAGTAAAGTTATTCTAGTTTCCTTTCCTAATCGGTAAGTCTCTCTCCTTTATTTCCTTTCTTCCCTTTTGGGTGGGGAGGGGGAGAGAGCATTCTGTTGCCGATTTGGGGGGTGCCCTGACCCCAAACTGTGATACTGTATATAATCAGTGACATAGTATCAGATTATTCATAAAAGCCTGGTGTGTTTTGAAAAAGGATGTACCTCAAGACAACATTTCCCAGTGACTGATAGATGTGAACAGTGAATCTGTTCACTAAGCTAGACTGAAAACAGTGCAGTTAGCAAATGCCATTCCAGTACAGGAATGTAAATCAGACAAACATTTGATGGAGTGAAGACGGATGTATATAAGCGGATATGTCACAGGAAGTATAAGGTCACCTTACTTTTACTTTGCATTTATTTTGACAGCTACCTTTGATGTATGTCTGCACTTAACTGGTTTGGAAGTTTTTTAAAAAGCTTCCTTTTAAAAGAGGTTAATTGTAGCTAGGCAAGGCTGAGTTACTTTCTACAGTTAAGCTGACAAAACACTTTAGAAATGTGAGCTGCAGCACACTCTCAATGGTGGGAAGAAAGCATGTGGCAACATAAACTAGTTTCTCCCTTCCTGTGCTGCAATCAGGCCTGTAGGATCTTTGCAGCACAGAAGCAGAATGACTGGTGGCTGGTAAATGGAGACTGCAAGGTGGTCTAGTAGCTGAAGCACAAGGAATTGATGGTCAATTACTCAGTTTCCTCACCCACCAACAGATTGTAAGAGTAAGATTTACCTGTCTTAAACTGTAGGGAACATGCTAGCACAATATATGATTTTGCAAACTTCTGAAAATACTGCTCTGAACATCATTCTCAACAGTCTTTCATGCTGGACACTGGTTAATAGAGATTTAATTCTTTATTACCACTCTTGACAGTCACAAACCTATGGAATTGTTTCAGATGTTTGGTAATACATGTAGTTGAACTTTATCTATAATAGACTTATTTACAGATACAGTGCATTCTACAGCATTCAAATCTAGCTCAACAGAGAAAAATGAAGCCAAAGATTTAGAAAGTGTCAGTGCAAATTTCTCAAGAAAAAAAAATTAAGATAAACTTAGAGCTTTCAATAAGGAGTGGTTCTGAACTAACACAAAAGAAATAAATAGTACAGCACTTACTGCGCTGAACAGAGCCTGCTTCTACAGGAAAATACTTCAGTAATTTGTGTTTATGATGTGCATTATGGAATTTTATTACTGTGAAGTATTTCAGTACTTCACAATAATATTGTAGAAGTACACAGCCATTCCCTACTTTATTTCTAAGTTTAGAGTTCAGAGTACAGCAAAATGAAGGAAGGCTTTTAATAAAACCATTCCCTAAGTAGAAAATCTATTTCTTAATAATTTTGACTATGCTACTGCCACATCCTGGAAATGTCCAGGCTCCCTAATTACCTAAGGTTTTGATAACAGAGTTCCTTGTACACATATGCTCTGGCAATGACTAGAACTATTTCTTAAGCCAGTGCAATGATGAGACTACCTTACATAAATCTTTCCAAGATTCACAGACAGGACAAGTTTCTTCTATTTGGGTGAAGGGATGATTTAAAACATTAACAGATTTAGTATATACAAGAATACAGCTAGAAGAGACGATGTTATCATCTCTCCCATCTTCAAACAGCTTGAGCACTCACCCAAAAATCTATGGCCTAATTGCCTTCTCTGCTTGACAGCCCTTGAATCTCTGTCCCCCAGTTGCCTGTGGAATATCCAGCAATCAGACTCTTGAGTAGTCTAAGGTGAAGTGCTATGTTTGTCTCTTGCAGTAGCTGTTTTCATTGTGCATGAAATAATCAACAGCTCAATGGACTGTTCAGTGAAAACATGAACATCACTCACTGCTATAATGATGGTATTCATCTGAAAAGGGCGATACTTTGAGCGAATGAATCCACAAGTGTTTCAGCTTGAATAAGCATTGGAGAAAAGTGCAAAACACAAGTTTCTCCCATTTCTGCACAGATTTCCTTATCAACAGGCTGGGGAGTAAAGCTCACTTCTACTTACTCTCTTCAAAATACACCAGATGGGTATTTAATTATACCTTGCAAGTGAAATAGTCTTCCACAGGAGTCCCACTACCGAGCACTGTACTACCTCTGTGCAGCATTTCTGAGAGGTGAAGAAGAGGTTCCCATCTACTCAGAAAGAGTATTGAGCATACAGATGAGCATTCAGTTGAGACATTAGGTATTTCTCATCTTCGGCTATTTTGAACAAATTACCTCTTGGCGTTTTGGGCTCAATAGATTGTGCTTTGGTCTGTCTTCTTCCCATCTTAGGGATTCAGATTTTATGCAATAGCCAGGCAGTGGGAAGTTTGCAATTTGAGGGTTCTCTCATTATCAGCAAGTACAGGTAATGCAAAGTAACAAGTCTTTGTGATGTCCAAGAATTTCCTGACAGGACCAAAACACACGTAATGAGAGGAGCCTGAAGCTTGGAAATTAAAAACCTCAAAAAACATGATTGAGGATGTGTGAACAATACTTAAATTGCCTTTACTGCATTTTTATAAGGGCTTATGAAAAGACCTATGAAACCTGTTTTCCCTCAGCTTGTTTTTTATTAATTAGCCAGAAGAAACATGCATGGAAAAACCTTTTGAAAAGGAAGATTTGGGGACTGAAGAGTCCAAAGCAATTTGTCAGAGGCAGATTACATCCTTTCTTTATTGCAGAACAATCTTCAATAAGATTAATGAGTTTAATAGAGAAATCCTGTAGGGATCAAGTGCTCATTCTATGCATCCATAGTTGCCATATAATCTTATTTTATCTGATTAGATTGTTTTATCAGAAACACGGGTAGAAATGTAGTGAAAGATGGAGCTCAGCACGATACTTCCAAATCAAAGCCTACAATACTAGACACAGGTCATGCTAAAACTTAGACCCTAACGAGTCAATGGGTCCTGATGAGATTCATCCTAGGGTGCTCAGGGAGCTGGTGCAGGAGCTGGCTAAGCCACTCTGCATCATTTATCAGCAGTCCTGGCTAACAGGGGAGGTCCCAGATGACTGGAGGTTGGCCAGTGTGATGCCCATCCACAGGAAGGGCCAAAAGGGGGATCCGGGGAACTACAGGCCTGTCAGTCTGACCTCAGTGCCTGGCAAGGTTATGGAGCAGATCATCGTGAGTGCCATTGAGCAGCACGTGCAAGGCAACCAGGGGATCTGGCCCAGCCAACATGGGTTTAGGAAAGGAAGGTCCTGCCTAACCAACCTAATCTCCTTCTACGACTGTGTGACCCACCTGGTAGACAAAGGGAAGGCTGTAGATGTGGTCTACCTGGACTTCAGTAAGGCCTTTGACACAGTCTCCCACAGCATCCTCCTGAAAAAGCTGGCAGCCCATGGCTTGGACAAGTGCACCCTTCGCTGGGTTAGAAACTGGNGAGACTCGTGAAGGGGCTGGAGGGAAGATCTTATGAGGAGAGGCTGAGGGAGCTGGGGCTGTTCAGCCTGAAAAAGAGGAGGCACAGGGGAGACCTTATCGCTCTCTACAACTACCTGGAGGGAAGTTGTAGACAGGAGGGGGATGGGCTCTTCTCTCAGGCAATTTGTGACAGGACAAGAGGACATAGCCTAAAACTGCACCAGGGGAGGTACAGGTTGGACATTAGGAGGCACTTCCTCACAGAAAGGGTTATTAAATACTGGAATGGGCTGCCCAGGGAGGTGGTGGAGTCAACGTCCCTGGACGTGTTCAAAAAAAGACTGGATGCCACACTTAGGGGCATGGTTTAGCTGGGTTGTGGTGGTAGGTCATAGGCTGGACTCAATGATCTAAGAGGTCTTTTCCAGCCTTAATTATTCTATGATTCTATGATTCTAATTTGTGTGACTGAAGCACATGCAGGAAGAGCTAATGACACTGTGTTTCAATAAGCTGTCACATTTCTGTATTGTGGTTTGGATGCACCATTTGAGTGGGAGGTTACTCAGATAACATAGAGTGATACAGAAAAGTCTCAAGATTTGGTCTCACACTGTCTAATAAAGGAGATAAGATTCAGGTCTGAAATTTATCTGAAAAGGATCACTTGTGGTTTTTTCCTACGCTAATATATAGTACATAACCCCTTTCATGGCTTTTCCGAGTACTGTGCTCCTGTTTAAAATATCATTTATAGATCCCCTCCTGTTAGAGCCTTATTCCTTTCCTGGAATACAGAAATGTATTCCTTTCTCATATTTTTGATGATCAAATACAGACAACAAGATCTCTGATGTATGAAGTGATATAATGGTGTTGTAGTTGATTTCTGGACTAATTACTGCACAGTTATTTTTGATATGCTATTTGCTAGGTGTGTGTTTAGCTAGAGTCAAATAATGTATTCTTTTGTATAAAAGATGCAATTGGCCACAGGTAATTTTTTCTGTTTGCAAAAAGTCCCCAGACTGATGTTAGATAAAGCAGTGGCCAAGATTTTGGATGAGTATGGGAAAAAGACAAAATCTCTAACTGTTACTTAAGTAAAGCCTTTTTTTATTGTCTGTTTGTATCCCGTAACAATGACTACCAAATGCTCAAAGGAGAGTGAAGCATTCAACTCTTACGTCTGGGTTTCGAAGAATTACAGGCAACCAAAGGGAAACATTCCCCTACACATTTGTAACTGCATTTGGATTTGTAGTTCTACACCCTCCTCTCTTCTCTGCAGCCAACCATTTTCTGTTCATTTTAAGAATGCCTAGATGCTTGAGGTAAAAGTCAGGCTCACTTTCTGTCAAAATAAGAAACCTGAAGCTTAAATATATTGCCATTCAGCCATTTTAACCTAAAGCTGCATATTTTTGCTTATAGAAAACAATAATAGCACAAAATAATTTAATTTTTAGGAAGCAATGGAATATTCTTGCAATGTAATATTAGGACTAAATTTTTATAGTCATCTATTTCATGTTCATATATATATTAAAATATATATAAAATACGTTTAAAAAGCTCTAAAATGATCAAACTTGTGTCACTGAGCTTGGAGCTGTAGATGGCGGGGCAGCTCAGAACAGCTATTTGGTAGATCAGTCCCAGTGTGCTGCTTTTCTCTTCCTCTGTTCTTACTACTGAGGTTCTCAGTGCTCTCCTGGCAGCACCTGTGCTTCCTCTAGCCACTGAATTTTATTGCAGCACCACTTCAAAGCACAAGGAGATGAAGAGAAATTGATCATGGAACAAAATTTTAGCAGAGTGTATGTGCAAGAGACTGTGCCTTCATTATGTCTGCTGTATGCAAACACAACAGCATCCAAATAAACAACATAATTCATATGTTACTACACATGTATCCATACACAGAAGCACAGGCATTTGTATCTGTACATGATGCTTTTACTTCAGAAAGCAAAGAATAATTATGAACCCCATTAACTAGTAGAATGTCTGAATAGATGGTAGGGCAAGGATTTGTAATAACAAGAGAAGAACTAGAGCTGATATTAATGAGCATACCTGAACATCACAAGTGAGAGGAAAAACTGAGCTGATTAAAGAGTAGAGATTTAATTTTTTTTTAACCAAGAGTCCTAAAACCCATACGGTTAAAACCACCAATGAGGAATCATCTAATAAGCTTTCTCAGCTATGCATGTTGACTTTTAATAAAGTTTAAAACACAGGGGAAATTACAAAGAACTGAAAAAAAAAAAGAAAAAGCTTATCTTGAGCCAATATTTTAAAAGGGTAAACTGTTCATCAAATCTTAATCCTAGGCAAATAATAATAATGTTTGACATCATCATTAATAAATAATTTTATTCTCCTTAATATCAGCTTTATTTTATGAAAAATAAATACTTTCAAGGTAACTTGATTTTTTTCCTCGACTATAGATCTAGTTTATAAACAATGTCAGTAATATTTTCATTTTTTAAAAAACTCTGTCAGGCGTTTGCCCTAATAGCATCTCACATTTTTATTAGGAAACTAGAATTACAATTATAAACTTAGCCTGGAACATAGTCCACATGTTCTCACCAGGCACTTGCTGTACTGCAGCAGGAAGAAGCAGTTCCCTAAATGCCTCTGCGTCTGTCATATCATTATCTCACTCGCCTTTCCACCAGGGTGACTTTCTGCCTTCTTTCTTCAGTCCTTTCCCCAGTTTATATGCCAGCTAAATGGCTAAAATGCTCAAAATGGGAAGCAGGAAGTTCAGTGACTGCTTCTCTTTGCAATAATTAAAACTTCTATCTCCTTTTTATCTCCTACCTCCCAAGTCACTCACCCAGCCAGGCTCATTCATATGCAATTAAGAATACTACCAGTAGCAGTAACCTGTGAGAGACAGAACCCTCTCTCTGGCCCAGGTAGCCCTGTGTGACTCTTGCACACATAGTGGCTTTTTCCCCCAGACCAGGCACAGCCATTGGCGATTCCTT
Source organism: Todus mexicanus (assembly GCA_013389965.1). NCBI lineage: Eukaryota > Metazoa > Chordata > Aves > Coraciiformes > Todidae > Todus > Todus mexicanus. Next base: position 11,197 of record WEIS01034780.1, read on the forward strand.
GCTGACACAGATTGACAAGTAAACATTATGAATGACAGGAATAGATGTGTCTCAACTTCATTTTAGCCTAAAGATGTAGGATGCCTTACAGAATGTATGGTGTTGAAATAGTATATTTTGTTTCTGAGATTTCTTTTAGTGCAACTTGGAAGAAAGAGAAAGCTTCCATTCATTCATTAGCTTGCCAGTACTTAATTTGGGGAAGGGAGTGGTGTGTGAAATCAAAGCGTAAACAACATACATGTCAATGTTGTTTCAGGAAGCAAAATAGATTTAAAGAAAATCAATCTAAATAGGTGGAACCTCAGTACGGGAAAGCTCTTATTCACACATCTTTGTGCTGTAAGATGCCATTGACTCATGCTCTGTAAGTTCTGTGCATTTAGACTCAGACATTTGTTGCACAAGAGCAAAGATAAAAGACAAACTATACCTGTGGTTCCATATTTATGAGAGAGTGGCCTGGGATGACAGGAGGTGCACAGGCATGTAAGACATTACACTGTTCAATTGCAAATGTATGTGGAATAATTCCCATGCTTAATTTTGTCATTACATTGGCTTTCAGCAAAAGCTCATCTGCTGCACTCTCAGACAACCCCTAAGCCTTAATGCCATAGATAAAAAGAAGTCACTTTTCTAAGAACTTAAACACTGCTACAAAGGAAAAATGTAGGTATAACCTAGTGATAGTAGGATGAAACTATGATTGCAGCAGAGTCACCATAGGTGTGCTAGCTCTAGTACAGCTAACATAGACAACAGCACTGAAAAAGCAGGGGGACACAGTGTGTCAGTGCTGACTAGTAACAAAAAGAAAACCTGTAGGGACCCTCTGTATTTACTCTGGCAAGACAGTTTGTACACAGGCATTCTGGCACGGGCAACTTTTCACTGTTATGCAATATGGCCTGACCTGAAAAACCCTTTGCTTTACTCAGCAATTCATTGTGGGCTTGAATCACTGAACCAAAGATGAAAGATCAGCAGTTTATTCAGTACCATTCAGCTCCAACAAGCACACCTGAAATATAAAAATGGACATTGCAAACTAACATTTCAGAGTCAAATTTGGAAAGATCATATTTACACTGTTGGCAGGAAGATGCTTGCATTTTTTAAACCTCGATAAGGTTTATAGCACAAATGCTAAAGTCTCATAGTAATGAGCTATATTTTGGCAATAAGGTACATTAGTATGAGTTTGATGTTTACTGAAAGTTAGAGTTCTATTAATGCTAACAAAATGCTAACAGTACAGAGACACTTAGTTCAAAGCATCTTTACAGTAGTTACACTTGGAACTTTATCTAGTGCCTGGTTTAAAGCTAAGCTCTCAGTACTTTACACTTTTTCTGCAACACCGTGCTTTTTCCATGTCATACATTAATGTGATCACAGAGTTGAAACATGAATCTAATCTAATGCATTATCTAGTAGTCTCATAGCAAATGTTGCAAGTCTCTCTCTCTCCTCAGCACAGATAGTTTCACAAAGCCAAACGCATTCTCAGATTCAGTGTAGTTTGAAGCAGCTGATCCACACTATGACAGTCTCCTACTGCGGGAAGCAGCAGTGCACAGACTA
>WEIS01034785.1:820-14459 GCA_013389965.1 Todus mexicanus
AGATGAATACCACCAAATCTTCTAATTAATAAACAGTGTAGTGGCCATGAAAGGGAGGAATTAAATACAGCAATAATAGTGAGCTAAATCAGGCTGAGTTCAGTTGCCTGTTCTGTAGGTTTGAAATCCGCAGTCACTTCTTATATAATACATTTTAGTTAAACAAGCTCAAACACTTATTTACTGGTTTTAGGTCCCACAAAAATAATTCAGCGCTGCTCCAGACACTTACAGCATCTATAAACCAGAAAACTTTCAGTGAGATTGTTAGTGCCAGGTTCAATTGCACTTCTTACCCTGCCCGCGATGAACTACCTGAACAGTAGCTGGGTTAGGCACTCAACAGCCTGTGAAACAGTGGGGCTTTCTTATGTGTTGTATCTTACATGTCTTCAGCAGAAGTCTGTCTTGTCTGAGCAGTCCTGTGGGATGGATCATCTCAAGCTGATGAGTTTAGTGTCAGAATGAACTTTAAGAGCATAGAAATTGTTAGTGTCATGCCTGGATTTTGAAGACTTTGTGGGCTCCCTGAAGCACCTTCTGATTGTTTGTTGTCTTGGATTTGGTGGACAGCCTTGTGGCCGACTTTGTCCCGTTGTGGTGCCTGCTGTTCAGTGCAGTGAGACAGTTTGCTATCTAGTAGCCTTAACACAGACGAAGCTAACTCCTATATCACTCTCTCATCAAATTTGTTATCAACACAGAATATTTTGATGATCATAGCTTCATCGAAAAAAACCCCACAACATTGTTTTTGGCTATAAATATATAATTTAAAGTCTTTCTTTTCTGCAATATTATTTTTCTTTTAAAAAATTTGCTAAATGTAGTAATCCTGTTTAATACCTGGGAAAGAAATAAAAGTATTTTTAAAGTTATGCTTTGCACTTTTTGGTATTGCTTGGCAATCGAACAAAGTTACACGTTTAGTTTATTTTTAGTAAGAAAAGAAAAAAATGTATACAGTAATAAGAATTATACATTTATTTTATTAATTCGTGATTTATTTATACCAAAATTGAAACTGATTTCCTTTTAAAACTGGCTTTAAAACTCTTTCTTTTATTTCTGCTTGCTATAAAACCAATAGTAATATCATTTTAGAAAAATATCATCTGAGCTGGTATCCTCTTAGCAAAAATTAGTTGTGATAGCTCTGTACAACTTGATCTTTAAGAGACTAGTTTTCTTTCCGATATAGAACTAAATTAGCCATACACAGATTCCCCTAAAAAAATATCTCATGAAAAGCAGAGAAATTCAAGATTCTTCAGATGGATTTTCCCCCAAATTATGTGTATAGCACTCTCTTGATTATTAAATTACACTCTGTGCTAGGTCAAGGTATAGAATAAATGATTATCATTTGTTTTAAGTGAATATGAATTAGGTAATTAAGAGGCATATTATTTGGTTTCAGATAGCAGGTAATTTTGTGTTTGAGCTCAATGAAAGGTTTGGATGGGGTGTAAAGAAGGAGGCTTTTATTAAGAAAATAGGAGCAGGAAATTGGACAGCTTCAAAGCAGACTTACTCAATCTCTTTTATTAAAAACAGTGGGCAGGTTTTCACAAAAATAGTGTTAACTATTGAAGGTAAGAGACAATGTAGGAACTAGATCGTTAGATAGATTTAGTGATTGCTCTCAACTGAATTCAGTTACCTTTCAGCAGTATAGGTTTTGCAGCATTTCCTGTAAAAAACCTTAAGTTACGGAAAGCCCCGCTGAACGAAATAGAAACAATTCATCTGAGAACATCATGTCCTGAGTTTAAAAAATCATAATAATTTTATACATTATCAAAAATGCAGTATCAATTTACGTTTTCTGTCCAGTTTTAATGCCTATCTAGGACAGATTTATAAATAAAACTTACCAACTGAGTAGGTACACCATTCTGGTTAATGAATTACTGCTTTTGAACTGGTCCTGATTGAACGAGACCTGTAACTCTTTGGTCCTCTTTTAGAAAACTTCAAAGTGGTAGTGATAAACCCAAAAGAGCTGATTAGTTTTGACGAACATAGACTCTCCAGATATGAGAAGATTAAGATCTTAATGATAGGTAAAAACACCTGTAAATAATATTTCTTTCGGGAGTATACGTGGATTATGGATCTACATGGCTGTTTCTCGTGGCTTTGGTGTCCCCAAGATTAGCTGCTATAACTTTTGGTAAAGAAGCGTGGCAAGGCAATGTGCTTGTCTTCCCACCATCTCTCTGTACCTTCCACCACTTGCGCCTTCTGCTCACTGAGGTCGGCATGGTTGCCCAACCTGACCACTGAGCTGTGTGAGTCCTGCAGCTTTACATGTGTAAGCCTACTCTCTGGTCTCTGTGTCAGTCCTCCTGGTCTTGCAAAATGTTTCTCAGCCCTATAAACCTACTGAAATTTAACAACAAGCCATGAAAACGATGTGTCTTTTTCTCACAGGTTAAGTTTTCTGTTGGCTTTATTAGGGACAATTGAGGTATATTGCCATATAAACATGATCTTTATTGGCAAAGTCGAGGTGCAGGGTTTGCCAAAGCTATGAAGGGATTAAGTATTTTGAGGGTATGAGCATGAACTGTGTTGTTAATGTTTAGTCCAAAAGAGACTATAAAATCTTCATGGTAGCTTCACTGTCTCTCCCACATAGACACACAAGAAATACCAGAAAACCCATGATATGTTATCTTTGAACAAAAGAGCAGCTTCAAAATGTGTGAGAGTGACTGGAGGCACGCTACATAGAAAAGAAGTGATGCAGCAGGTTGACAAGGTCTGAATACCCATTGCAAAAGTGAGAATCACTTTCACTGTGGTTGCATGAATTGCAACACTGTTATCCCTTACAGCTCAGGTATGAAAAGCATCTGCAGAAACAGTCTATATCCTGGATAAAAGTCATACAGTATTTTCCATTTATGTAAGAAACTTCCATTTTTAGGAATATATCTGCTTCTCTGTGCCAGAAACTATTCAGAAGAGCAAGGCAAAGCAAACTACAGTTCAGCATTGGTGCTGTACATGAGAAATAGGGGCGCTGCCAAGCAGCAGTGCTCTCCCGTGAATGGAGTGATTGAAAAGGAGCCAGTGACTCCTCTTGCAGCAAGGCCAGAGCAGGGGAGGATGCCACACAAGCACTGTTCCGTTCAGCAGCTGTGTTTCCCCCATGTTTACACTTGCTGCTGGCGCAATGACGAGTGACGTTGTTCAGTTGAGTGAAAAATTTGAGTGAAAAACTGGGTGGGCTTTGGCATGGGCAAACCCTGCCTTAGCATGTGTTATGGCATGCAACACATGCCATAAATCCTGACCCATTTGTTGTCCCTTCTCTTTCTTGATACTGGTCCTACTATGACCAAGACCAGGATATCTGTGTTGCTCCAAGTAAGTCAGGACATGGTAGATGCTGAGACGGCAACAGTTGTTGAGTTGAGGGCATCAGGAATAAGAAATGTAACTGGAATTTGGGAGCCCCAAGTTTCCAAATATGCAAGTGAGGATCCAAGCACCGGTCTCATGCAAGAAGTGTGATTGCTTCTCTAGGTTATGTTTATTGTCTTACATCCCAGTGTTCTTGCTTAAATTAAAGTTATTTAAATCTAGAAACAATGGATTTGTGCTAGATTTTTCTGTACCTACCCAAAACACAGGAAAGTGAGGCAACATTTTTACATCTTATGCTGAAAAGCTGTTATTAAGAGCATTTTGCTTGCATTGCTAGTTCTCAGTGATGTGTGAAGGCTATTGTAAAAGAAGCAATTGTGTACAAGAAGGTGAAGAGATAAAAACCATACTTAAGTTTGAGTAGTCATTTTCTGATATAGTTTTATACTGAGGTTCTTAAATTTTGAGGAGTTCAAGATTTGTAGTGAAGCAGATAAAATGCTTGTTTTTCATAATTCTGCTAACTGTACAAAACATGACAGAGATTATGATTCTGCTCCATTCAATTTTATTTTTTTCTTCCTGAAAATAATTTAAATTTAAAAACTGAGGTACATATTCACTTCAAATAAGATTTCTTTCCCCTTCTCACAGTTTAATCTCTGTCGTTCTGATTTTCAATCTTGTCACAATTAAGTTTGTGGGACAATTGATTTTTGTAGATAGCTTATAGTAGTACTTGCTAACAATTTCAAGGGAAAGCTTTTAAAGATATTTTTTCTTGAAGCTGTTTTTGATATTTTCTGCTTCCAGAATTCCTCTTGCTTTTGTATCCCAAACGAACCTCAGCTTTCTTTACTCATCATGCATCTAGAATTTTAACGTTATGTTAGGCAAAAAGTAAAACATTATGCTAAAATAGTGAGACAAATCTCTCACATTTGAAACACTAGAATTTTTCAAGTTTTGATTGCCGTTGTAATGAAAAATTTATTATGTTAGTTTTGTACAGCGGTTTTCCAGTTCTGTGCATCTATCGGGGTTATTAAGTCTAGTCTTTTATGCCTATCCAATTGTAAAACCTCTACTGTTCCTCACTGTCACACTGCAATCCAGTGATGCATGAGAAAATATTCATACCTCTGCTTTTCTAGTTTTAATCAGCTTTTCAAGGATTTTTGCCATATATTTTATTTCATTCCTACAGGCATAAATCCTGCCCTCTTCTAACAAGTTAATGTTCAAACTACAGTCATGTTACCAATTTTCTGGGCAGAATAGATCCATTCAAACTGTGAGTGTTTTGTCAAACTGTTTTCTCTCTGTACCTAAAATACCAGTTTTGACTCTGGAAACTCTTAGGTGAGTATATATAATGTTATGCACAAAACCAAACGTATGCTTGTGTGTAAATGTTTGTGTGCTCTGGCTGTGCTTTGCCAGGCAACTTTATTCCAGAGATGTCTGTCAGGTGTATTATATAACTGCTTTATATTAATTATTAAATCCTTTATTATTTAGAGTAATTATAATTTAATGGCTGTAGCTTTCCATGGAAAGCTTTTTCCTCTTAATCTAGGCCTGTCCTCTGTAGCTATTCAAACTCCATATGAAAAAATAAAAGGAAAAATACATCAGAATTTAAAATTAACCATCGTAACAATGAAGTATGCCATATTTTAGGAAAATTTCAAAACAATCATTAAAGGTAAAATCAAGGAGTACCACTTCAAAAGTCTTCTTTGCTAACTTAATCAGTCTTCTACACCACTTCCTTTGCTCTTAGTAAAATGTGAGTTGTTCCCAATTAGTACTGTTGGGTCTTTTTTCTTCTTTCTTTTTTCTCCAGTGGATCAGTAGTACAAAGAGATTACTCAAAACAGGTTAAAACAAGCAGAGGTTCAATGAAGTAGCAGGAAAATTGAGTTATTTCCCTGGAACTTTGACTTTTAATGAGTTTCAATTGGAGTGTGTTTCTTTCCTCTTGAACACAAGATCAGCTTACAGGTTAAAAAAATATAAATAAAAATCTAACCAAACTAAAATAGTTTCCTGAATTAACTTTCTTTTGCAAAAATTACTGTGTTGTTAGTTTTTTTCTGTATATTGCAGCACCTTTAGAATGTAAAAGGAAAAATAAAAAAATAGTAGTGGTGATAAATTTTGAAGTTCCAGACTAGACTGTGTCCTACTAAATGTACTGGTAGTAACTGAAGGAAGCCAAAGAGCTCTATCAAAGTAAAAAATGTGTATTAGAGTGAGTTAAATTATAATTTGACTGTTACTAGTTACTATCATCTTACATTTCAAAACTGTTTTGACCTCATCCTGACATAAAATTCACATACACTTACATCCAAAACCAAAAAATTCAGTTCCTCCCATGTGTCTCACAGCACCTCTCCTCGTGGTGGGTACCCCAAACTTTCCAAACTTCTCAGGTAACCTTCAGAGGGTAAAAAAGGCAGGCAAGAAGCACAGACATCAAACGGGAATTTCTCAGCAGCCACTTCTGCTTGTAAAAACCACTCAAAGCAGCATTGCCAAATACACTTTTCTCACCCTATGAATCATGCAGTTCTTGGGTTAGATGGGCGTCCTGGGGATGTGTAACATTTCTTGTTTTCTCACCCCTGGTGTGCAGTTGCTAAATGTAGCAGTGACAAGCCGGTCCCTTATGGGGAGCACAGCTCCCTGAGGACAGGGAAATACAAACTGTGATCCCTTGTGGCTCTAAGCCCCAAGCCAGGCTGCCGCATGGAGAGCTGATTGTCAGAGGAGGGCTAGAGCTTGGAATGCTCCATGTTTGTGGCTTTCTGTGGCTCTTTGAATGACAGCTCTCTTGTTCATCTCAACAGTGGAAGCTGGAAGAGTGATCTAGGGGAGTATAACTACCTGGGTGCCTTTATAGTCCCCCGTATGTCTCAGCAAGGGATCACTTGGAGATGCAGGCTATTACACAAGCGGGCTCTTTGCTGCTCTACGTTTTTCTGTAATGTTTCCCCTACTCTTCCTGAACAAGGTATCTGGAATAAACTAGCCTGGGTGAGTCGAAACATGCTTTCTTGGACAGGAAAAACCCCAGCAGTTGCCGTACAAATTACAAGACAGAAAAGAGCATAGAGTTTGCAGGTTTGTATAAATGTGTGCAGTGCTGCCTCAGCTATCTTGTTTAGTATCTTAGGGTGAGGGCAGTGGGAATTCTGCCTTTAGGTTTCACCCTGAATCATGAAGAAGATATTCAAAGCTCTCTATGTGCTACAGTGTTTTCACAGGCCACCTGGTGTAATGGCAAGAGTGCATATTCAAGGACGTAGTGAGTAGTTCAGATCCAACACTCATAATACTTGGAGCAGCTGCTGCTCTCCTCCCATCTCAGGCATGGTAATTGTGAAACTGCAACCTTTAAATAATGCACTCTTAACTCTGAAAGAGTTTAAGGATGCAGTACGTAAGGAAGAAGCCAGAACATCTCGTTTTCTGACCTCTCAGCTGGAGCAGACCAGGCAGAGCCTGCTGTGAGGCTGCTCAGCATGTGCTGAGCTCTCTCCTCTCAGGGGAAGGGAAGCACAACCCTGACAGATGGCGAGGGAAGGCCCTAATCATATAATCATAGGTATGCATCCAAATGTGCAATAACGGAGCCTTTGTTTTGTCCCCGCATTGTGTGAGATTACCAGAAAGCAGGCATGCCTTGCTAAGTGGAGGGAAAACAACCTCGTTGTGAGGCGCTCCGTCACTTTGTCACATCAATGCAATATCTGGCACGCTGCTCTGCTCCTGTCGTCTGGCCAAGCACACATCTTCTGTGGTGGGGAACATTTTTATTTCTGTCATGTTATGCATGTTAAATTTGGCTGTCATCTAAATTAGAAAGGGCCACCCAACCCTCAAAAAGAGGACTGCATCATGCAGCTTGTTCTGTATATCTGAGCAGCCCCTGAAAACAGTGGCAGAGACTTGGTGGCAGTGTTCAGCTCAGCTGAAGCTGTCCACCTACCAGGGCTACTGTCAGTGATTGTACTGTGCGTCACTGCACTGAGAAGAAAAGCCTCTTTGGGGAAAGAGGTAACTATCCAAGTTTCTCTAATTAACTGATTGGTTGGGGAGGTTTTATTTGTCTTCTCAACTGCAAAAAAAAAAAGAAAAAGTGATACTCCACATTGAATTGTATTTAAAATTTCAGTTAGATAAGTCATGTGCTTAGGTAAGTGTACTGAAATGATTCTTTTTGGGCATCCATGAGAAAACTGAATTAAATGCTAGAATATTAAACATACTAGAGGAGGGAAAGGTCACCCTGATCTTCTGTCTGATTCAACCAGAGTGTGCAGCTGAGCTAGAGTCAGAGTCATCCAGGTCCTCAGGGCTGTCTTTCCTGTCAGAACATTCCCTGGTAGTGACCAGTCATCTTCTGTCAGGTTTGTATGGAAAGCTTAAATGCTGATCCAGCAGATAGAAGCCAGTGTTATGCTACTGTCTTGAGTGTCTTGCATTTTTCAGCTACAGATGAACTTTAACCTGGCGAGTCAGAAAAGTCTGAAAGCAGTGCTGTTCCCGTTTCTCCCCTATATGACACTGCTTGGTGAATTTAACTTAAGTTCATGAGTAACTTCTGAGTTAATTAAAAAAGCATTCTCTGGTAAATTTGGTAATGATTCAAGTCTTTCTTTTGCCAGACTCTCCTGATAGTGTACTACTAAGATTCAGTTTCCAGGGCACCAGAGAAACACTACTGACCTGTCATCTTTGGTTTCTTTGTAAGTCTCACAGATTGTCAAAATGGATATGCTGCTGCCCTATGGTTTGCTGTCCCTTATCTTTGAATTAGCACAGTATCATGATATCTCTTGAATTGTGCCTCACCATCTCTGACATTTCAGTACTCTGAAATCAAGCTCAAGAGGCTACAAAACATGGCTACAGTCTCCCTCACTGGCACCTCCACCTCCTGTGCAGTCCTGGTTTCAGTTGTTCTGTCCTGGAGAGACTCTGACAGATGGAGCTGCTGCTGGGCCCTGGGTTGCTGCCAGGGGGACTTCTCTGCAGATCAGTGGCATACACTTCTGAAACTGTCACTGCCTGGATGGCCCTTCAATCCTGGGAAGCTCCTGGGAGGTCTCCCAGGAAGCCAGCCCAAGCCAGTTTGTCTGCACAAATTGATTTCCTAGCACACCCAGTGTAGAAAATGAAAATGGACTAGTGTATGAGAGTAAAGGTACTTAAAGGCACACAACTACTAATAAAATTGCATTATTATTTCATAATTGAGAAAATCCCTTCTCATGGTGGCTACTTGTAGTTTTACACCTGCAGTGCTATTTCCCACTGTGTAAAGAAAAGCACACTGATTTTGAATTCTCCTAGGAAGAGGTGATTACAAGTGATAAGTGAAATAAATATCAGGTTTTGTTTGTAAACTATGTTTATATAAATATTAACATTAAGAAACACATGTATACTTACACTGTGAAGCTCTGTATGACTACAAAGAATTACTTTTCTTTGGCGAACAAACTCAGAATGATGAGGATTTTCATTCTCTGAAAGGATAAATCATAAAAGAGGATGAACAATAGAATAGGAGAACCTTGGTTGGATTGAGATGTTGCAGTTGTTGAACATGCATCTATCCTAAAAAAAAATCATATCCTACCTTTTTGAATATTTGTTTGTATTTTAGTGGAGTTAAAGGTAATTCTGATTGTTGACATATGTTTCAGTGGATATATAGTTTGATTAAGATTCTCAGTTCAGATTTTATGCTAGAAGTATTAAAACCAAAAGAAGTATGATCTCATATACAACCTTATTTCAAATTATCAAGGAATTTATTAAACACACTAAGAAACAGGAACTTCTTTTTAGAAGAATTAATGACTAATGTAAGCTCTGTACACTTGCTTCATCACACCAGCCATTATACTGACTAGGCGCGTGTCTAACAAGCAAAGCAGAAGACAGATGAAAATTAAGAAGGCAAAAACAAAGGTTAAAAAGATTCAATAAAATTAATCTTTATAAGCTTTTAAAAATGCAGATACTTGAACCTTTTATGGAAAAATCTTCTTGGGCTATAAAGTGACTAGATTTTTAATGAGTTCAGAACACTTAATGACATTTATGTGCTTCTTGCTTACTTGCTTGCTGTGTCCTGTTGGCTAAATACCATTGCTAATGTAGTGAAATAAGCCCAGGGTTAAGCCTTCTTAGCTTTCATCCTGACTCTAAAGCTGACATACACTGTTTGGCCTTTGGCTGGTTTAACCTTTCTGCCTGTTTTGCTTTATGGATGAGTAAAAGATAGGACTTGAGAACTGGCCATGAAGGTAATTATCCTTTGCTATATATATGGCTTTCATAACTCTGGATTTCCTGTATTTTGCGTGCACTGGAATCTAGGATTTCGGAAATAAAACATTAGACAAGAACTTCAAATGAAGGAAATAGTTATGCAGGAGTTATAGATGAAGGTAATATTTCTTTGGGAAACCCAGGGGTTTTTAACTCTAATTACAAGGGTAAAAAAACCTGTGGTAATTCAAATCCTTGCAAAGATAACATATTTTTCTCCCTTGATTCTTTCTTCTATGGCAGCTTCTGCTGAAGAATAATCTCCTATCTGAGTTGACATTTTCTTCCTTATTTGAACTGCAATTTTTAATCTCAGGATTTCTGTCTTTGAAAAAAGAAACGGTTGCCTACTAGTAGATAGAAATTCATGGAAAAGGTTTTTCTCATTCATTATTTATAAGCTTCTCTTGTGATTTTTTTTTTTTTTTTAATTGGAAACTTTCAATATGTATTGATTGTTGCTGTTATCTTATAAGGGTAACTGAAAAGCTTCCTGGTCCTGTTTGACAAGGATCTATTATGAAAATTAAGGTTATGTTAATTTGCTAAGAGTTTCTAAAGCATCTACAACTTGAAATGTTTCTGTATTTATTCTGAAGGAAATGAGCTTTCATGACAGTTGATTTAATTCAGTAATGTAAAGACGTTTAAAACAGCATTTCCAACTTCTGTGATTGGTCATTATTTTGTGAAATCATTTTCAAAACGAGAGAGACAAAGGTAAAACAGGATAGAAGAGACTTTGAAAGCAGTTTGCACAGGACTCACTGAAATATGGGCAGTGTTCTCAAACTTACCATCAGTCTGCAGTCTCCAGCTTAGATTTTTCACGGGTTGCGTTTGGCCCCTCTTCCTTCCTGGGACTTGTTCTCTGAATACCCTTGGTCTCAGGATTGTTGTCACTCAGCGTGGCCCATTAGCTCTTCGGGAGCCTTCACAGCAGGCAATTGAGGGAATTAGGAAGAAGAACTAAGACCTGTCAGTGACAAATGATTGCTAGGTGACTGACAATTTAAAGTGCTAAAGAGAAACATTCACTCTTTAAAAGAGAATGTGACCAGAAACCAAACTGGAGAAAGGCAAGCCTCAGGACACCATAATGTAATGTGTCCATACACCCTTCATCCTGTCTCTGGACTGAATGGGGAACTTTCAGATAGGTTAGAAATGTCTTTGAAAGTGTGAGTACTTGTGCAGTGGCATGGGTTTTGATTCATATCTAGGAGATCGATTTGAAATTTTAGGTTAAAAGCTTTCCAAATCTAAGTGTCATTCTCTTCCTAAGGATCTTTAAGCATTTCAGGTGTGCATGGTCCATGCCCAGTTTCACCTGTTGATGGCCACTTGGACGTTTTCGAAATTTCTTCTGAGATCTGATAAGTAACTATTCCCCATAGCTACCAGCAGTCCTGTTGGGCTGTGATGTATGGATGAAGAACAATGTGCAAGAGCTAAATGTTTCTGTTGTAGGACAAGGTTTAATAGTATTGGATCCTTAGACAGGCTGCAAAGTGCTGAATATGCAACAAGATTTTCTAATGTGCTAAGTATCTGATCACTCCCACTGAATTACAGTGGTTAAGCAAAAGGGGCAGCTGACAAAGAGTGGGAGAATGGATTGTTAAACTGATGTCAGGGGAAGATTTTCAGAGAGTACTGTGATAATTTCATGAGTGTCGAAGCAGGAGGGGCTATATAAAATAAATTTTAAAACTTTTCAAGGAGGAGGAGACATGGAGGCATCATTTTATAAGGGATTTTTTTTTCAGGACATACCGAGACATCAATATTGCATGCGCTTTCAGCTATAAGTTATGTCTTTTCTCTGCTCCTTCTAAGTTGAGAATAGCCTAAGTGTCTTTTAGGTGAGAAACCTCAGTGACTCTTAGCATATCTGAAGAATAGTCCATAGTAAATTTATTAAATTTACTTCAAAATTTATGTTTGTTGGAAAGCGAATACTCATCACTTGCACGTTTGTCTTTGTAGTTTGCATGAAATTCTAACTCTATAAAAAGCTGCAGTGACATAGTATTAGAAGTGTCAAGCTACAATAAGCAGTTTAGAGCTTTGAGATGCTTAATTTTAATTTACAACCATGTGGTTAGGGCATCACGGTAATGTTATGGCAAAACTGCTTTTATTCAACAAGAACATGTTCTACCATAACGTATCTGCCTAGAATGCAATTAAAAATCTGTAATATTAACTTTGTGAAATGTGACCCAATTAATTAAGTGGTAGTGCGTCAATTTTTCTGGAGTTGCTTGAAGTGGGCTATAAATTCCTGTAATAAAACAAGTAGAAGAAGATAATTTATCTTTAGGAGTAGCTCAGTTCTTTGCTGGCAGGCGGCTTTCATCTTGGCCATGTAAGTAATCTGTTCTGTGACAATTAATTAATGACAAGGATTAGTTGTTTATAATTCTGTTAAATAGGTATAATTTTCAGTAACATATTTCTGGACCAGTTTTCTGGATTGGTTAGTTTTCTTACTTTTCTGTTCCTGTGCAAAAGAACAGCTGCATTTTCAAGTTCTAAAATCTCACCATTCCTGTCATGATATTGATAAACATTACCTAATAAAATAAGTATATTTCCCCTCACATTTTTCTTCTACATTTTAACCTGAGCAAGGGGGTTTCAATACAATCTCTCTATTGTGAGTACGGAAATATTAAGTTAAAAATAATGAAAGCACTCCAGAAAGAAGCCAACATCATATTCTGGATATTGTGCAAAGCACTTTGTTGGTGTGTTTCTTTCAAGGAGTTCCACTTCCTGCTGTCCTTTTGTGGTTGAACACATAGAGATTTTGACAGATATGAGCTATGTTATACAAACAGTATGCTGACTTGAATAACTCAGAATTTCCAAATGGAATTTGAGGGAATGGCATGTACAAAAGCAGAGCCTGCAGTCCTATGCTTAGCTGTGTTGGTCTATGCAAGAGAAAAGAAAGCCGTAGTGCTGCCTCATTGCTTCCTTTTATTAATATTTGGAGGTGACTTTGTCACTGATCATCACGTGTACATTGGGAACTGAAAAACCAATGGCTGTAGTTACTCCTTCCTAGGAGTATAAAAGAGTACAAAGACTAATTGTGTCTCTCCCTCAGCACCCCTGCAATCATGCTATGAAATGGATAGTATATCCTTCCTCTCATAAAAATATGATTTTTTCCCCTTATGGACTACTTTCCACAGCTGTAGCTGCTTTAAGATATCAAATGTCTTTATGGCTTTTCTTGACCTCAAGAAACCTTGGCATGTGCTCTATGAACTGTCCTTTCCCATTTGTAAGGGACAAGGCATTGGTAACCTGGTTCCTAGGTACTAAAAACTTTTGTTCCTACACTCTTGAGTTTCTAGGTCCAAAAAGTCTCAGTCTTCATTTCAGTCCACCATGGAAGTTTGCTTCTCTGAATGACTCTACAGAGATCCATCCCTACAAGCTCCTACGAGCTCCTCATATCCAGGCTAGCTAGTCATAGACTACCTCGTTTATACAGCACTACATTGCAATTACTGTCATAAACACATTCTCAGTGTTACTTCATCTGTAAAGGAAGCTGTGTAAGAATTTATAAATATTGAAAAGGAATGACATTGTATGTCCCATGAAGTAATCACAGAAAAGGTTTCTCAGGTCCAGTACCTTAGACGACAAATTTATACTCTCTTTTGTGTATGCTTCCCCACCTGTTACTTGCTTCTCCTATCTGATCTAGTCCCAGTAAGTGTTCCATACAGAACTGTTTGTGGAGCAGTTACTCTTTTCTCTTTGTTGCTCATCAGAGGTATCAGGTTTTAGCCTGTTGCTGTGAAGTCGTGACTAGCTCAATGCCAAGGTGCATGCCCTCCCCATTTGCTATAAGTAATCTAATGTACAAACTGTTGCCTCTAAT
>WEIS01034788.1:0-11334 GCA_013389965.1 Todus mexicanus
GGGCACCTCTGATCCTCCCGGAGCACAACAAAACACTGTGCGTGGCTTTACAGATCGTCCTGGGCTAAAACTGGACGTTTGATTTGCTGGATCAAAGGGGTTTCTGAAGTTGGGCGTCAGTGAGCCCGCAGCGTTTTGTCGTTCAGCTTTTCTTTCGTTAGAGCTTAAGCTTCTCTGCTTTGGTGTTTCGCGTCTTTGGCCTCCGATGGGCTGATTCGTAATCACGGTCTTTTCTTATTTCTTTTCTTTCTTCTTTCTCCCTAGGACTTAAAAAAAGCAGGTTTGCTGATCTTTGCTAACAAGCAGGATGTTAAAGAGTGTATGACAGTGGCTGAAATCTCTCAGTTTTTGAAACTGACTTCGATTAAGGATCACCAGTGGCACATCCAGGCATGCTGTGCTCTAACTGGAGAGGGGTAAGAGTCAGCCTGGCCGCTAGGAGGGGGAGCTGGAATTATTTGGGTGGTTTTATTGTCAGATTTCATTTTAACACACGGTCCCTCCCCTGTTGATCTTGCACTTCAAGAAGTTTAAGCCTCAGACAGAACACGCTGACTGAGGATCAGTGTGATCTGAAAAGCGACTTTCATGTCAAATCCTCAGTCTTGCCTCATGGTGGTTAAACTTTGTGTGATCTGGGCCTAATGAGGGCAGGGGTAGGAACGGCCTGAAATCTTCTGCTTTATTAAGAGTAATCCTAATTAGAGAGAACTTCAGTGTATATCTTGAAGTGCTGGGACCTAAAGTGTCTCACCCGTAGACTGCACGATAAGATCGGTGCTCGGAGTGAATTGTTCCTGGGAACGATTTTCCTTCAGTCAGAATTACTGAGTTCTCGGGAAGAATTGGAATTGGTGCGGTGGAGTTCTCTCTGAAGCGAGTTACCCTGAGAAGTGCGCGCATTCCTCACACACGGTCTCTTTTCTTTACAGGCTGTGCCAAGGACTCGAATGGATGATGTCGAGACTGAAGATCAGATGATTTTTAATGNACGTGGTTTTTCAGTCACGGAGGAGGCCGCCGTGGATGGGGGCGCGTGGGTTGAGCTTCGAATTAGCGTCGGCAAGCGGTCAGAATTTACCGGAGAGTTTAAAATGAAACGGATTTCCTTGAGGTTGTTTTTTTGTTGGTTCGTTTTTGTTTTTTTTTTTGAATTGTGGTTATCCCTGGATGAGGTGATTCCACCAAGTGCACGTCACGCTGGCCTGTGGTACTGCTGCGCTTCTTTTTTTTGCAGTATTTACGATTCGAGTCCAGTCCCTTTAGCTGCCGTAAAGGGAAAAAACGTCCTTCTTTCTTTTCTTTAACCAAAGAGGCACAAAAGTATGTTTCAAAATCCCACTGGAATCCTAACGAAAGAAGTCCTGCTCTGTCTTAAGGGTTTTTCAGAGGAGGGCGAACTTCTCTTTGATAGCCTAAAATGTGTGTATATATATATATATCTGTATATCTATATCTATATGCAATGGGTGGAACTGGGATGAGGAACGAAACCAGTTACACTACTTGAAACGCCGCCAGCGATCCCGTGAGCGTGTGCCCACAGCAGTTCTGGAAGCTTCTGTCAGACCTCCTTGAAAACATAACTCCTTTCGTCCCTCGCCCAGGGGAGTTAGAAAGAAGCATCAAAACACTACATGATTATCTCCTCTTCCCACAGCCCCCGGCGGGGTGCGTGTCTCCCCCAGCAGCTGCCCAGAATTACCAGTTTGGAGGGTCCAGCCTCCGCGCCGGGGTGTGGCAGTCGGATGGGTTGGAAATGAGTCCCGCAGAAGCACGCGTAGCCTGCATCCCGTCGGAGCTGTGTGTTTGGGGAGCGCGGCAAAACGAAATAAAGCTTTGTTTGAAATGTCCTTTCCTTTTTTGAGCTCGTACGTCTAATAAGGACGGAAAAGACATTTTAAAAAGAAGCAGCTTAGTCTGATGGGGGTTTTTAAGGTGCTTCTCTTCGGTTCTGCGATAATCTCGCCGGCGCGCCCGCCTTCCCCTTTGCCCTCCTCCCGTTCTGGTGATAAATTCGTGGGGATGAGCAGGGAGGTCGTTTCAAAAGTCTGCATTTAACAAAGGCAGGTAAAGAGTTTAACTTTTTAATCTATTTTTGGTATCTCTGGCGCTCCCCGGCTCGGGAATCTGCCGTCTTCGTTCAACGTTTTAACGCGGACGCGCGTAGACTCGGAGCACGTGCACGTAGCTCGTGGCGTTTAACCGGTGTATTGCAACGCGTCTGAATGCTTGAAGAAATAACAATTTAACGCCAAGACTTTCTTGGGTTATCTGGCAGCATCCTCAAGAAACGAGCTCTTTGCACACTTGCGTACGAAACGGAATTGTAAGTTTTCTAGTCTTAAGAAAAAGAAAAAAAGCAGACATGCTTAGAAACCTCCGCGCTTGGTTTTTGAGTCTTACGTCTTCCCTTTCCATCCCGTTAAAACACTTGAGCGCTGTTAAATACGATCTGCACAGGGGGTGGGGTTGGGTTTTTGCTCGGTTTTAAGGAAACGCGTTGTTTCTGTTAATGAAAGAAAACCCTCACCGGGCGGTGTTTTGGTATCTGCATCTTGCTGAAATGTGCTGCTTTGAATTTGTAGGACTCGGTACATCCGTATAATGGAAGTGGTGGTTTTATCCGGGTGCGGCTCGTGTGGCAACCAGACGTCTCGTGTTTACACATGAGTAAAGTTCTCTTTACTCTCTTTCCCTCACGGTCTCCTGGCCGCTTCCACCATCTGTGGCCTCTGAGGTACCGCGTGGTTCGCTCCGCCTTTGGTTCCAACCCTGGTAAGGAGTTGGGAGTAACCAGCGTGAAGACTGCCTGGGGGGAAAAACGATGCCTTTTGTATCCTGAAAAGGTGATAATCCAAAAATCAGATGGTTGTCTCTGTGTCGGACGGGGAACAATCCAGCCTTACAAAAAAAGCCGCGTGGTGTGTCGTGTGTAACGATGTTTTCCGTCGATTTTGTCACCCCATAGTATTTTTGAGGGCAGATGTGCTCTTCCGTAGCTGGAATTCAGCGGTGGCCAGTGCTTGCTGACACATCGCGCGCTCGCCGTATTCTTGAGCGGGGCTCAGGAAGAGAGGGAACATCCCCCTGCGTTTTAAATTCTGGATGTACCATCCCCAGAAGGACGGCGAGTTTCGTCCGTAGTAACCTGGTGACTCTTTGTCACCCCGCTGTAAGTGGAGGTGACGATTCCAAGTTCTCGCCTTGCGTTGTTGGTGCGACGGCGCTTTTGAGCGCCTCGGAGCGCAGTCGCAGCGCAGCGGGGTCATCCAGGCGTTGTGCTGGAAGTTTTTGTGGGGAAGTTTGTCTGCCTGATGGTTCTTCACGAGAACAAAGGTGTCTGCTCAGCTGTGGATGAGATGAACGTGAGGTGATACACGCATATACCCTCCCGGAAGGGTTGTGCTTTCTTGCCCACCTGCCCTTTGGCGTAAAGTTAGAGATATTTCAGAATCTATTCACCTGGTAGAGCTGGAGGAGAGCAGGGAAACTTCTGAACGCACAAACCCTTTCCGGACGTGCTTGTTTACAGCCCTTTTCCCAGGAGGCCAATTCCCGTTTTTTTTGTTTCTCCCAACCCAGTCCGTAGAAAAGCACGTTCACTTCGCTTCGAGGCCGCTTCCAGGCTCGCTCCGTTATTGTTCAGGGGTGGATTGTCTTCACGTGAGTCATGACCTTGGCTTGGCTCGCCGTTGTGTTGCGTGGCCTTGGCTCGCGGCTCACGCTTGAGGTTGCTTTGCCTTTGTTCTTCGTGAAATTCACGCGTAGGGTGTTACACGGGCAAAGGAGGGGAGGGAGGGCGTCTCTCGGAACGGATATTTAAGTTTACGCTGCAGAATGCCGTTTTATTAGCCAAAAAACCCCCCAGCAAGTTGTATCTCAGTGATTAATACTTGAAACGTTGATTCTGGTTTAGCAGATGATAAACTTGGTCGGTTCTCTCCGTAAAGTGCCGCCTCTGTGAGCAGAAAATGACGCACGTTTTTTTATTGGGAGGAAAGGTGGAGTACAGAGCGTGGAAAAGGTGAGCAGGGATCTACCTAGCTGCATTTTTTGTTGGTTTTGGGGTTGGTTTTTTTTCAGAGAGGCTTGATCGCTCTCCTCTAGTGCATTATTGGGCAGATCCCGAGGTATAAATGTGCATGTGTGATTGTTAAAAACGGACCCGGCGGGCGCCTTCTACCCTCTATGCAGGTCAAGTGCCTAAAGCTAACCCTCGTTTTCCTTCAAATAGCTCCATTCCTATAAAAGCATCGAACTGTGTGTAAACAAGTGGGGGGTTATCCCCCCTCCCTACACGCCGGTTTTAACGTGATTTATGAGAAATTTATTTGCTACAGCTCTTTCTGTCCTCTACGTTCCAAACACTTCCCCGTCTCTCGGCCATCGCGTAGCTAGGAAAGGAAGTAATAAATCTGCCCTTGTATTCTCAGCTGGGTTAGCTGGAATTCTTCTCAAGGAATTCCCTTTAAATAACTTAACCCGGGAAGACTTGGCCTTGCAGGCATCCTCCTGTCAGTAGTTCCTTTTTAATAGGCTGCTAAAACATCAGCTCGGGCTTAATCAGGCTTAATTATGTCCGAGAAATTAGCTTTTCGACTAATTCAAGTGAATGTAAAAGGAAGCCTTTAAATGGAGCATCACCGGGCGTTACGGGACGAGAAGGGTTCGATGGCACGGAAAGAAGAAAGGCTTTGCGTGGAGTTGCGATCGGCGCTTTAAATACAGCCGTGACGTGGCCGGAATTGTCGCAGTGGGCGTCTTAAATGTATGAGAATGTGAAATTATCGACGGTTGCCTCTGTAACTCTTTACAATATGCTTCAGAGTATCATTTAGAAATCGCGTCCTTGCCTTACTGGGGTTTTACTGGTTAATTTTTATATTGCACAGAAACTTTTCGTTTGTTTGTTTGTTTTTGAAGCTGTTCTTCGCATCAGAGAGTCGCCTTTATCCGTAGCAGGATCGTGCTCGCCTGTCACCCTGAGCATTCGGAGCCAGATTTCTCGTGAGGAAGGGCACAAATTGGGTGGGTTTGTTTTTTTTAAAGCTTTTTTCCTAGTTGCAAATTTAGAAAGCTTGGCTGACGCCGAATCGAGGCGGAAAATGCTGCTTTACCTTGATCGTTTGTAGATCATCAGCTCGGCGTTCCTCTAAATGCTTCCCGCAGCGAACGCTGCGGCGGGTAGAAGAGGTGGCCGAGAAAAGACACGTTCTCCCGAGGAGAGATTTAAAGATTTACAAAACAACAACAACCGCCACCACAGACCCTCTCAGCTTGGAAATCCTGAGCTCCTTTATGGGTAATAGATTGAAGAATTGGCGGTATGCGATTGAGGAATGGGGCCTGAGCCCGTTTAATCTCTGTCTATATTATGTTTTCATCATCTTTTTTCAACACATCCTCAACTTTCTTACTACGTTCTTTTCCAAACCCTCAAGCCCTGTGGCCGCAGCCTTGTTCTTGGCCCTTTGAGGGGTGAGAGGTGTCGCAGGGGACCCAGCTCTTTGTTCTTTGACTCCACCAAGTAGTGGATTAAAATATTGACCTGCAACACTCAACCTCCAGGTTTTTGAGGATGAAGTCAAATGATCAGCTGAGCATGGTAGCGATGGAGTTACGTTATCGGATATTATCTGGTTTTTACAAGTGTACACACATGGCTTGTATGAGCAGGGTCATACTTCTTGTGATCACTTGTGTTTTGTACTTCAAACACTTCCTGAGAGAAATCCACGAAGTACGTGCCTGACGCTGGTACCGCAATAAAATTTCATTCCAGAACACCCCACGTTATTGCTTCGCATTAATCCCAAGGCTTGCGAGGGCTGACGGTTCCTGCCTTGAGCACTCCTCTGTCGGAAACGTAATCACGTGAATAAATTCAGAGTGTTTATTCAAGTCATTCAGCTGATTCTTTTCACAAAGCTATTCTAACAAAGCTCGATGATGCGTCTAGTAAGGAACTTTTCCTGAAACTTGATCAGAATATTCCTCGAAATTGTTTCCCCCTCACCTCCTTTCGAAATCTGATTTTCCTTTAGTCGGAGGGAACTCGTTCGCATCTTTCAATTCTTGTTGAAGAGGTTAAATAAACACAAATTTTGTGTAGAATTGTTGAGGTGGGGGGGGGTGGGTTGGTGGAGCTGGAGACAAGCCTCTATCCACATTTACTGATAACATCAGAATTGCTTGTTCTTGCAAACCAGTATTTGTCATTTGCAGGTGAAAGAACGGGTCAGAATTTTACCGTTTGCATTAACTTCTGCGTGTTTGTGTTGCCTTGAAACTTCCCAAGCCAAGAGACCATTTCTGGCTTAGGATCTGAGGTTGTCCAGGCCTTCCTGGGGTGAGCTGCGCCCTTGTGCCAAACCCGTGGTGACAGGGTCCATACTGGGAGACTTTGCTGGCGTTTGGGACACGTTTGGTAGTAAGGATGTGTTGAAATAGACCGAAGTTAATGGGGAAATGCTCTTTTCCCTTGGAAAATGGTGAATTCCAGTGGCGTGTCGCTGCTGTGCGTTCGCAGCCTGGTGGGTGAGCAGTGGGGGAACTAGAGGGGACTTCTTAGAAAGCAGAAGAGGCGAAACCAAAGCCGGGGTCAAAAATAAAACCACCGCGTTACCGCGCTAAGGGTGCGTTGCCGGTCAGCTCTGCAACCCCGACAGTCTCGTTCCGTGCGTCTTCGTGTCGGACCTGTCGCTTTATTTCTAGCTGCGCAACATTCGTGTCCGTGTGGCAACCTGGTAGGAGAACTTCTCTGTTAACTAATGCGTAGGCAGGTGATGCCGTTGAGTTTCGAGGGATAAATAATTGCACCATGGTGGTGTAAGAGGTGGAAAAAAAAAGCCTTTCCCTGCTTTGTCCTGCTTCCGATGGTGGCTTTTCCCCTCGTGACACGCTGCCCTGGTTGGGTGGGCTCTGTCTCCAGCTCCTCCCTGCCACTGGCCGCTGTGTCCATGGTGCATGTTGCTGTCCTCCTCCTCTGGATGTTTGTTGCCGTCCTTCTCTGGATGTTTTTTGCCGTCCTTCTCTGGATGTTTTTTGCCGTCCTCCTTCTCTGGATGTTTTTTGCTGTGCTCCTCCGCTGTAGGTTTTTGGTGATTATTTTTTTTTTCTCCTCCTCTGTGCATTTTTTGCTGGCCGGTGAAGGAACGATGAGCTGCCCTCAAAGCCGCGCCCGCTCTCAGGCTGTGTCCTGCCTGGTTCTGGTCCTATTGACTCCGTCGCTCCTTGACTTTCCTACAACTTTTCAGAAAACTGCTCTTGTTTTCCTTTTGAATCCTATTAAATATGAAAAAAAACACCCCACCCTTATCAGGTACTTATTTTTGTCTGGTTTAACACAGGGTTCCTCTGACCTGTCTAATCGTAGTCCAGAGATCACCGCATTGGTCCCTGAAAAGTGCATGCAAGTGGGTTTATTCTGCTCCGTTTAACACCTTTTATTCATTTTAGCAAAAAAACCCAGAAAACAAACCACACACACACAAATATTTGCCGCTGCTAAGCTCCGACCATTTAACTTCTGCACCCATCAAAGGAGTATCTGGTCTAGAGCAGAGCTGCTGAAATGAGCCTTGACTCCGTCGTTTACAGCTGGCGTCGGAAACTGTAAATAGACTTTTGAACAGAAAACACCAACTTTGGGGCTCTTTTCCTTGACTCTATGAAAGGTGAAGACTGCTGTGTTCCCTCTTTTGTTTTATTTTTTTAACGGAAACATAATATCGTACCTTTTTGATCCTCTTACCACTTCTTACGTTGCGCCGCTTGCGCGGATTTACTCTCTCTGAATCCGGCTCCTTAATAAGGGGCTGAATTAATTGCAAAACTACAGAATCATCACCAACCTCGGAGCTGATTCACGTTACTCACTTTCTCGTTCTCTCTCTTGCTTTTTGCCTCCGATCCTTCAGCATTGGAAGGCTTGGGGGGGTTTTGTTTGTTTTCCTCAACTATATATGTGTGTGTATATATGTATGCAGGCGAACTGCTGGGGTCAGGCGAAGAGATGCAGATCACAGAACAGTAACAAAGAAAAAGGTCTGAATTTTTTGTACATAAATAAAGATTTCGGATCGATGCCGGTACTGGTGAAGACTCGCTTCTGAGGTCCGTGTACTGCCGAAACCCAGGACGGACACCCTGTTCTGACCTGTTATGTATAGCTGCAAACCATCAACTCCTGGATGCACATTAGAGCCGTGTAAACAACTAATAAACCCAACTGTTCGTATCAAGCTGCCCAGGTAACTTCTTCATTTTAGACTCGCCGCGCCGTTTTCAGGGCAAGTGTGACAGCTTGTGTTTTTAAGGTGAGATACATACATATTTTATATATATATATATAAAATATATATACATACATATTTTTATATATATTAATATATAAAAATATATATAAATATGTATATATTTTTTAAATAAAATACAAAAAATTATAAATATAGATATATATAAAAAATACAATAATTTGGAATCGGTTTAGTGTGATGTGCTTTGCCAACGTCGCCGCTGCCGCTCGCAGGAGCGTGTGAGCGTTATTTTTAAGGCGGTGGGAACGGCGATGTGGGCGTAGGTTTGGTGTCACCCTGGTGGGGTGGTGGCTGCTCGACTTGGGGGATGCTGAGAAGCCGTGGAAATGGGGCAGCGAGCGCGACCTGCGGCTGCTGCTGGTCCTGCTGCGTGTCCTTGCCCGTGGGCCTGCCTGAACAGATCCACCCCCTTCAGCAGAAGAGAATGGAAGGGGGAAAAAAATAGGACCAGATTCCAGGAGATGCGGGTTTGAGTCATGCCGTGTGTGTGGGTAGGATGTGTCACCTCAGCTGCCAAACTGCAGCACGTAGAAATCGACTTTTCTTGGCGTTTCGCTGTTACTAGGCCTCGCCCGGGCAAATGCTCTCGGGTTTCCTTGGTAACCGGGCCCTTCGGAGGGAAAAGGAGAAAGGGGTTGGGGTGACAAGGGTGTGGTGCGAGCGCTACAACCAAGTGTGCTGAGACTGGTCCCAGCATCGGTGAGACTGGAGCGACTGGTCCCCAAGTGGGTGATGCTGGGAGGGAAAGGGGTGCTTGGCTTGGGAGAGCCGCGCCTGCCTCTGTCGCCAGGAGAGCCCCGGGCACGCGGTTTTCAGCAGGGCCTGTTGTGACAGGATGAGGGGGGATGGGTTTAAACTAAAAGAGGGAGATTCAGACTGGAGAGAAGGGAGAAATTGTTCCCTGTGAGGGTGGTGAGAGCCTGGCCCAGCTTCCCCCGAGAGGAGGCAGGAGCTTGGAGCCAGGGGGGTTCGGGCTCTGCTGCCAAGGAACAAGCACCAGGACAAGAGGAACCTGCCTCAAGTTGCCCCAGCCAGGGGAGGTTGAGGTTGGAGCTGAGGAACAATTTCTTGGGCACTGTCAAGGGTTGCCCAGGCGTGTCCCAGGCTGCCCAGGGCAGGGGTGGAGTCCCCCTGATCCCTGGAGGGGTTTCCAAGCCGTGGAGATGTGGTGCTGAGGGACACGGGGCAGTGGTGCCCTGGCAGGGCTGGGGGAATGAGCGGGCTCCACGATCTTAAGAGTCGCTCCCAACCAAAATGATTCTTTGATTCACAATCTGAAAATCAAGTGTAACGATCTGGCACAAGGATGGCATTCTATCAGGTTCAGACACTTCCATTACGGTCCATCATCTTCAGATTTAGCCTGGAGAAGGTCTCCCCTGAGCCTCCTTTTCTCCAGACTGAACACCCCCAGGTCCCTCAGCCGCTCCTGGTAAGGCCTGTGCTCTCGACCCCTCACCAAACGAAGCGAATGACTGCATGAAACCAGCCCGCCCTTCAGCAACCCTGAAGAACGTAGGCTGGGACCGTGCTGAAGTACAGCAAGATGTATCACAAGGCATTCCTGAATTCAAGGTAAGCTGCCTCCTTCCCTGAAAACCAGTGGGGCCACAAAGTTAGTAAAGGGCCTGGGGAATAAATCTGCTGAGGAAAGATTGAAGGGGCCAGGACTGGTTAGTGTGAGGCAGAGGAGGCTGAGGGGAGACCTCATGGCTCTCTGCAGCTCCCTGAAGGGACGTTGCAGAGAGGTTGGGGCTGGACTCTTCCCCCAGGGAATTAGCGCTAGAACCAAAGGGAATGGTTCCAAACTACAACAGGGGAGGGTTACACTGGATAGGAGGAAAAGATTTTCCCAGCCAGAGCAGTCAGCTCCTGGAATAGGCTGCCCAGGGAGGGGTTGAATCCCCATCCCTGGCCGTGTTTCAAGGGCGTTTAGATGTGGTGTTGGGGGAGATGGCTTAGGGGTGAACTTTGCAGAGTAGGGTTGAGGGTTGGACTCGATGATCCCGAGGGTCTTTTCCAACCTCAAAGATTCTCTGCTTCTCTGATTCAGTGTCCCTCACACAATCAGTGATGCTCAGGAGCCCTGCCCTGTGGTGACCAAGGCAAACCCTTCCTCTTGTCGCAGCCTGGTGGCTGCTGGGGCTCTTGACTTGCTGAAGGCCACCGTCCTCAGGGCATCTTTACCACAGGCCGGGTAATTCTGCAGCTGCTTCTGTCCATCCACCATTGTTATGTTGCTTTATAAAAAGACCTCTGAAGTCATCAGGGCTTCATCCTCCCGCGGAATCGTTTTCAAGGAAATGAGCTGAAAGTCTGCCAGCCTCGCTGAAATGACAACTATTTATTGAGTGAAGTTTTCCTCCCCCTTACTCCCTCATTGTAGAGGGAAAAAAAAACACCCAACGCATCAAGGAGCCTGAGTCATTTTTGACAGATGAATGAAACAACGTGAAAAGATCCAAACACGCGACTGAGACTGTGCTCGACACGTGTGTGTGTGAGCGGGGGGCTCGGGGGGTGGCTACGAACATGGGGTGAGCAGCAGAACCAGGGCTCACCTCAACGTAAGGCTGCAGCTAAGGGCTTCTCGTCATGACCCTGATGGCGCGATACCCGGTGCTGCAAACCCTGCACGATGTAAGAGTGAGGAAAACGCCTCGTCTCCTGAATTTCAGTTTTATAACGGTACTTTCCCAGTGGTTTCTTTTTGTTCTGTCCCCAGTGTGAGGCATTCAGGTAAGACCCCCCCCCCCTTTATGTCACCGAAGGAGGACCTTGGCTTGCAGGTTTACGTTAGCTCACGAGCTCCTGAGAATTACACCACTGAGGACGGTGCTCTTGGAACAAGGGAGGCAGAGGATGCAATTTGCGATGGGATGGCTCCTTACTGCAATTAAACGTCGCTTGATTGACCTTGGTGGTGAAACGGTTTTCTTATTGTCCTGTACCGCCGCAGAGCCGAGCGACAGGAGCGACGCTGGGTGCCTTGTGGCTGCTTAGCGCTGTTAAT
>WEIS01034800.1:0-46076 GCA_013389965.1 Todus mexicanus
TAAACCTTCTCCCTCTTTATCCATCCTTGGATGCCAGTTGTACCAGAGATCTGTGGGGGCTTGGAGATCGATTTTGACATGAAAGTGATGAGAATCAATAACAAGCAGATAATAAAATGGTCATCTTCAGGCTGTCTGCAACAGGCATTATCTTAGTCATGCTTCAAACCACCTGCTAAGAAGGTTGCCTAGCTCCAGCTCTCTGTACAGTCTGCAGAGAGACAGAGTAGGATAGCAGGAGACCAGTTATGGCATGTGCCTTATTTAAATGTCCAAAGTACTTCTAGACAGCTTTAAGCCTTCTCCACTCAAATCCTTGGACCATCTGAACATCATCCAACCAAATCCTTGCCACTCTGCTGGTAGGTTTCTTAGCTCAGGCGTGATGCCAGAAGGTACCATGTGAACAGATTATGTATTGATCGTGACAAGTGCCAAGCAATATGAATAACAAACAACATGAGCCCCACTTTTGACCTTAGGTATCAAAGTGGTGGGGTGCTACATTAGATACCTAGAGTAGATGATCTCACTACAGCCCAAAATATTTGTAAAAACTGAGTAACCTTTGTAATGGGAACACCATGTACAAGTAGCAGAAGCTGCTTGCCTTTCCCAGGGGAACCACTGGAAGCTGTTAGCTGCACTATTCCACTTCAGAACTGAACATGATTTGGGCAGCACAGTCCTCACCAGATACCAGTGTTCCCAAAGCCTTCCTGCTGTCACATAGTGCTTCCTCACAGCCACATTTATATGGTATGCTCCTTTGCTCTCATTCATCGTTCTTCATCATCTTCACCAAAGACCTTTTTTTTTTCCACAGACAAGTTATTCCAGCAAGCTGGGTTTTATTGTCTCACTTGCAGATTTTGTGGACAATTATTCACAGGGAAAATATTTATCTTGTTTTTCCCAATCTCATTTCTACACCTGCCAAATTGCCTCACCCTTTCCAACGCCGTCTAATGCCCATGAACATCCCATTGTATCATTTCGGCCCATTTTGTCAGCTGAAGAATGTATTGGATTGGGCAGGTCTGGATTTACTGCCAACTATGACAGCTTATTCAAATGTCTGCTAGTATCCTTGGGACAATGTAATGTTCTAAGCTTAACCAGAATGGCATCAGACTTCTGGCATGACTCCATCATAGCCAATGTTATTACTAGCAAAAAGATTTACTCCATAATGACCAACTTCATTTGGTTTGTGTGGTGAATTTTATACATTTATGACAGCAAGTTCTAATAATACTATTTCTCTGGTAAACCGGAAGCCTCTGAAAGAAAGGGAGAAAGTTGAAATCTCAAGTTTATTCAAAAATACTTGACCCCATCAGGGCTGTAGGGAAAAAACATTGTGAATATTTAGTCAGCGTCTATTATAGCTTAAGAAACCTGGTAGTGAATAAGCGTTGGATTCTTTTCATTATTTTCTTTCTTAAATCTCCTGGATTGTGGGTTTTTTTAACCAATCTCATGATTTTGTCCCCCAGGGTTTACAGCAATATATGTAACAAATTTTATGGCTTATTTTAAAAGAGGTTTTATAAACTATGGATCTAAGGCCAGCTGCCAGATATTAGGAATATATGGTTACTTCTTGATAAAAAAATTGCTGTCACTGAAGAAGATTTAATGTTGCAACAAGATATGAAATGATAGGGCTTTAAGTCCAGCCCATGCAATAACAGAATTTATGTGCAGTTTCCTCCTCTTTAATCAGTGATTAGAGTAGGAATGTGATGCATTTGAACCAGTTGGTGCAAACTGAGCTTGTGGGAGTTACTTATCTGACATGACTAGGACTAGTTATGACCCTCACCTAAAGATTTCAGCTGATTCCCTTGGGAATCAAATGAGGCTTTATGGTCTAATCTGTCCCCTCAGTTGGGGTGCTACTGTTTCCCACACACCTAAGGATGCTGAGCCTCTTTGGTACCCAGTGACTTTGACTTGAGTTGCCCAGCATCACTGAAAGGCCACATAGGGATTTCGTATATGAAAGCATCTCAAACTAGGGCATACTTTGGCTGGCCTAGGGGCACAAAGCAGTTTGGGTCATTGTGGTGCTTTGAGTGTAGCTGCTGTTCTCAGAATAGCCATGAGGGGAAAGAAGCTGAGCAAATGAGTGTGGAGAAGCCAAGAGGGCTCCAGAGGGAAGAGTCCAGTTTCTAACCACTTGTCCTGGGGGTACAGGACACAAAAAGGGTGGTGCTGATCTGAAGGAAAAATTGAATGGCATAAATTAAATGCAATCCATCATTATAACACAGGGTGAATCCACAGGAGAATCTTACGAAACAAAAACTGTGAATGGATAGAAGTGAAGCTTTGACTTGTTTATGGAGAGGAGAATTGATGAGTATGTTGAGAACACAAGAAGGTGAGATGACGATCAATGAAATAAGGGGGAGGTGTGCTGGCCTAGCAGCCTGTCCCTGGTTCCAGATGTTTCTTATCATTTGAGCAAGGCAAGGCACCAAGGGAGAGAGAGAAAGAAGGCTGCAAGAAGGACATCTCTGGAGGGATGTGCATGAGGGAGAGGAGGTAGTGATCTCTCTTCTCAGCTGACTCCCAAACCATGTTGGAGGGAAGGCAGGGATAGCCATTTTTACTCCATATTCTTGATTACAGTTTGGTGTAGACCTGTACATCAGCTCTACAATTTAGAGACTTCCCAGGCAGGGTTCTGGGAGGCAGGCTGTCCTTGTACTGCCTCTAGCTTTTCCGTTTCTCTTACACTTGCATCTACTCCTCTATATCACACTACTGGTTCTACAAGAGAAAGGGACTCTGGCTGCACTATTCCCAGCTGGGCAAATCTGCTGGCTGGTTGGCTCTCCCAGGCAAGCAGGAAGGCAGCGGTGGAAGGAAAAAGGGATTTTGGTAGCAAGAATGAGAACAAGGGGCAGGGAGGAAAAGAAACAAAACCTGCTCTGGAAGATGAGAAAGGACCAAGAAAACACAGCCACATGACGACAATATTTTGTGTTCAGGACAGCACGCACTTGCTCAAGGTATAATGGAGAGGAAATCTTAGAGCAGCATTATAAACACATCTCCCAGCCCTGGTTATACACACACACATAAATGTCTCAGGTTTCACTCTTGCGGATTGTTATTGTATCACCGCATCCTTGAACTGTATTTATAGCCTTGTAAGCTGTCGAACAGCAGACCTGCTTCTTGTTTTTTTGCTGGTGGCAGGCAGCATGGCCTGGAGGGGTGATCTTAGCTGAGAGCATTGGTGGAGGAGCGTGGAGTCTGACCACTCACTCTCTGTGTGGCTATGAGCAACAACTTGCCTCTCCATGCCTCAGTTTCCCCACTGATAATAGCAGGAAGGGTTGTTGTCTCCAAGGCAATCATCAGCACTTCAGTAGAGCTCCTTGTAACAGCTGATGGTGGTGGTTGCAATAGGCAATTATATGTAGTAGCAACAGCTTCTTGTGAGACCCCTTCTTCAGCCTCTGGCGACTGCGAGATAGAGCAGCAGAGGACTTTGGTGTAGGCGCTCTGCATATGCTTGTGTTTTCATGAAGCCACCATGGCCCCTTGTTCACTTGGATTTCTGGAGGGAAGACACGTAGGCTTAAAAGGCTCCTCTGACTACAGAATGATGTATAAGATGCCTTATCTGCATAGTTCAGGAAAAATAATTTTCTTTCACAGACAGGCACTAGAGAAGACGAATTATACATTAACCTTTTATTTTCCAACCGTGGGTTATAGTTAGGACAAGGCAAGAAGGTGCAAAAGAGGGGAGCAAAGGTCCCTGAGTACATGCTAGAGCTGCGGGCGCTCACAAACAAGAGCGCAGGTCTAAGGGGGTGATGGCAAACACCAGTTTGCCCTGAGGTTCTGAGGAGGTGATGGCAAACACCAGTTTGCCCTGAGGTGAGAAGCTGTGGTGATGAGCCCAGGTGCAGAGTTCATTGCTTCTTATTTGTCCAACACAGAGTTTTCTCATATTTCATGTGACATGACCCTGTTGCTATCGTGCCCAGCCCTCTGGACAGAGTCTTTATTTGCCAAGGTTCATTTGAAGTCTAAGGCCTGAAAGGTCACAACATCACATGGCTATAACTTCCCAGACTGTCCTTTCTGTAGCCAGCTCCTCACTCTCCCTTTTAGGTCTCCTCACTCCAGATATGAAGCCTATAGAAACCCGCTCTTCCTGTTTCCTATAATAATTTTTATCACGCTTGCGATGTGCAGTAGTGTCCTCTTCATAACTTACGTCTCTGCTGGCTACACAAAAGTGTTCACGATTAGATTGTTACACATGATTTTGGGGGGGGGTTTCTTCATAATTTTTTTTTTTTACTCAAATAGCTAGCTGTGCTTTAATTTTCATTCCCCTTAAAGCTTCTGTCACATCCCTAACATTAGGGGCTACTCAGTAGAGAGGACTTTCCTTTTTCAGCACATTCCTATCCTCAACTGTGTATGTCCATGAGCCAAAAGATGATGTGATCCTGGCAGCTGAGTTTTTGTGTTGAAAGTGCGCATTGTGCTAAGGCTCTTTCCCCCTAGAGTCCTCTTTGTGCACTCCATGAAATGATGAAATTAGAGATCATAATTCAGCAGCTAATTAGAATGATGATAACACCTTCTCCTTGGTGGCTTGCCAGCTTGCCTGACTGCAGTAGCAGTCCTGCCTTGGAGGCTGGTCTCACTTCAGTCTCCGGGTGCCTGAGTCCTGTGATTACTCCAAAGGTGCTGGTCTCCTGCCATGGCCCATTGTGCTCCACAGCTGGAGTCCTGTGACCTTCCTCCCTCGATGAGATCCCCGCATCAGGTTCAGCTAATCCCTGGTCTATGGCACACTCAGGAATCACAGAGAAGCTGTTAAGTTGCATTGCCATGAGAGGGAGTACTTTAGGAGATGCACAGACTACACGGCCCTTCCCCACTCGCTGGATCTACTGTGGCTTCTCCTAGGTCACATCCTATATCTGACATTTATATCTGTACCAAGAGAAAGAAAAAATCAGAGTTGTCCCTTTCAGGAGCAGAGAAGAGCTTGGAAAGATGAACACAGTCACTTTAAACCTAGGAGTCCAGTAATATAATTCCCTTCTCCATTACTACTTGTTTGAAAAAATAATAATAAGTAGTGCTTTTTGAGCCAATTCCTGATTGTAATTTTTGGGGGTGGGACAGGATAGAGGAAAGGCTGAGTCACACTTTCTGAGCACTCAGCTCTTCCATAATGCTTCATCACCAAGGATCTTAAAAGTGGTTTTGGCATATGAATGAGTTAAATTTCATCACTTCCTACTCAGGCCAGGAAAACCTTGCTGAGTTCATTCACAGATGAAATGGAGAAAACCTTTAGGTCAGAGTTTTCCAATCTGGATACTTCATGTTAGATACCAAAGCTAGAAGGAGCATAAAAATATAGTAGGTTTAAAGTACATTTATCCATCCTTCTACTGTCATAATAACAAAGAGTTACCTGGATTAATTTTGAATTTAACTGGGCTGATGAATTCAGTAGCCTACTTCTGATATGGTAACACTGACACCTCCTCTGCCCCCACCAGAACTATGTATGAAAGGCTGAAGAGGAAGCAGCTTTGCTATTTTCTGCTGAAGGGAGGGCTTCTCATACAAAGTAGTAGCATCTTCCCTTCTTCCCTCTCTTCTTCCCTCCCTCCCTCTGGTTTTCAGTGTCCAGGACCATGGTAAAAGCATTAGAGATGCTGGAGCCTTCAGCACCTTCAGCTCCAGAGATATCTTCCGTCAGGCTTTCACTTTTCCTCAGAGTTCTTAGACTGAAGAAGCTGACCTTGTCCATGGACATTATCTACACACAAAGATATGAGAGGTGCCACGAATCTGCAAAACAAAATGAGGGCTGGCACAGAGTTAGGCCAGTGGGAGTCTATGTGAAACCAGCCCAAATTAAAGAAGTTACCCTGGCACCATGCTGAAGACAAGAGCTGTGAGTGGTGACGCCAAGGAGGCCAGAGCACTCCTTGAGTTGTCTATGTGGCAAGCCTGGGGTATGCTCATCTGCTCAACTCCACTGAGCTGTCAAGGCTGCTCACCTTGGCTGGAGCATTTCAGAGAGCTGCCCCCATTTATCCCCTTCTAGCTTCCCTTCCTGGACCTATCCCAGCTTGTCCAGAGGGAACCTGAGGTACCACCTCAAAGACTGTTGAATTCTGTGCTCAGTAGCTTCAGAGAAGTCACTCTGGATATACAGAACCAGACGCAAATCTTTGGCTGGATACGAGACCTCCCCAATTGGCTCTACTCTCTTCTTTCAGAGCGTGTCTTGCAGGCAGTGCTGTGCTAACAGCATTTTTGTGACAGTGGCATGCTGCAAGGAACTATGAGTATCCTCAAGGCTCTTGGCTAAAGTTTATTTTGCCTCCTGACTATCTGAGCAGAAAGGCTGGCTTAGCTTGTACATGTGACTTCACAGAAACATGGCAAAAGACAGAGATACCTTAAGCCAATAAATGTTTCCAGATGGGGGCATTTCTGGTGAACTTTTTACTTCTGCCTCTAAATGAGGCACTGTTAGCTTTTTACAACCATTGAAAGGATTTGAGCTTTAGGGTTAAGTGTGGTGGGACTCCTTTCTTTCTCTTTTCTCTTTCTTTCTTTCCTTCTTTCTCTCTTTCTTTCTTCTTTTCTTTCTTCTTTTCTTTCTTTCTTTCTTCTTTTCTTTCTTCTTTTCTTTCTTTCTTTCTTTCTTTCTTTCTTTCTTTCTTTCTTTCTTTCTTTCTTTCTTTCTCTCTTTCTCTTTCTTCCTCTCTCTCTTTCTCTCTTTCTTTCTTCCTCCTTTTTTCTTATTCTCTGTCCTGCTCCCCCTCCCTCTCTCTTCTTTCTTCTTTCTTTCTTTCTTTCACTTTCTCTTCTACATTTTTCTTTCTCATTCTCTTTTTCTTTATAAAACAAGGCAGCTAAGAAGGAAATGATGCTGTTTTAAAAGATAGAGCTTAATATATTCCTAGAAGCCTGTAAGCAGAGAAAGAACAGGCAAAAGAGGGAGAGCAAGCAAGTTTGACAGTAATAGCAGTGAGCCAGTGGAACATCTTGAAAGGAACTAGCCTTGTCTTAGGAAATTAAAAAGACGTGTGTAGCTGTTAAAAAGCCTGAGAAAAGTGTTCATGGTTCTCAAGCAAGGCAGTGCTGCAGGAGGAAGTTTACAAGAGCTAGGAGTAGTAGTAGCCGTGACTTTAATCTGGTCTTGGAAATTACTAGTTCTAAGCATGCTGGAAAGAATTAAGAGCAAACAAGGGGTTTCAGTTTAGAATCTGAGTCTTTGATGCTTTATGAAAGTAATTTGATTGCATCAAATGGGTCCCAGGGATAGGAACCTTAGTCCATAAATATTACTGATCCACATCATTAAAAAGCCTCAATCTGCACTTTTTTTTCCTTCTTCTTCTTTTGCAGTGCTAATATACTTTGGACATAAGAGGCCTGCAGCTGAATCAGCAGGGAGATTGATTTCTCTCTCTCCCCTTAAAAGAGGGAAAGAAGGTCCCTTTGGGTCAGGGTTAAGGGTTTGGAAGGGGCCTAATGGGAAAGTTCATCCCCCAGCTGCCAGCGGTGTGTAGTACCAGGCCCATGGATAACAACAGGATGTGGGTTTTGAGCACTGTCAGCTCCTTCATGATATATTTCTTTTTAATTTTCTCCTTTTAAAATAATACACCAGCAAAGAACATTCTTTATTATCATAACAAAATCTCTGCTCCAGTGACTCTGAGATGTTCCTAATTGTTTTCAATCTGTCAGGAGCCCTCTCTGTTTGCATTTCTGCAACCACTCAAGAGATTGCTGTAAAGAAAACAAAACAAAACAAAACAAACTGGCCTGGGCTGACTCAGTGGTTGGGTAATGGGTTACAGCACTCTCACCTCGCTCACTGCTGCTGCGCAGGAACCAGAACGGAATGGGTTGGCACTAACTCGAGTATCAGCTTTGCAACAGCCAATTTCGAGCTGTTGTTAGCACTGGAAGTCACTGAACAGGCACAGTGACAGTGAGCGAGTTAAAAATAAACTCTGGTGATGGTGGAAGGCACAGGGAAAACACCCCATACACCCAAGTGTGGAGATGGAAAATTAAGGGAAAGAGTGCACGTAGCTCTTTGCACTGTCATCTTCTGAGTGACAAATAGCAATTCTCCCACAGAGAAAAACACATCTGATCTAACTTTTCACACTGCTTCATAAAAAGTGATCTCATTAGCATGAAAGGAGGATGATTTCTGTGAACAGTCGTGCCCTTACTGGTTGCTGTCTAACCTACAAGAGCAGGTGATGCAGAGCAGCCTTATTCCACCATAGCTGCATCCTCATCGGTGCATCATACTGGTCTCGCTGCATGATGGAGGGAGTGGTGGGAGCAGAGGAGCTACAGAGAAGGTGGTGAACAGGAGGCCCAGGGCCCCCTGCAGATGTCTGCTGGCAGAGCTGGGGCACATGGGCCGTGGGAGGAGCGCAGAGGAATTTTCCCAGCATCATTCCCTGCCTGTGTGGGTGTTTCCTCCCACCACAGAGCCGGCGTCCTGTTACGACTGTCGGTATTGCAGCTGAAGGGTGGGCTCCCACCTCAGAGGGAGTCCCTGCTGTACCGCAGGCTGTAGGAGAAAGGTCCTACCTTGAGCTGCAGAACTAAAATGGGAGAAAGCGCTGCCCCCCATACAGCAGGCAAGCTGGGCACTGAAGTTGCTCATTAGTTGTCAGGCCTGTCCCTCTCTGTTAGTGGTACAGTGACCAATGGTGTATCTGCAGACAGTTTTGATCTCTTCTTGAGCTTGGTGATAAGATACAGTGGTCATGATGACTGTGACCTGCAGAGAAACCTAAATCATGACTTGGGAGACTTTGAAGGCAACCAGAGAAAACAGAGGAGCTGTGGATCAGGTCCACTGAGGTTTATTCAGGAAGGTGAAGGCAGGACTGGGTACCAATCTCCTCAATCACAGCTCAGTGCTGTAACCACGTGTTCCACTGCAACAGTCCTCCCATGGCTCTTGCTGGCCATCAGGGCTCCAGATGTCTCTCGATGTAGAAGGAGCTGAAGAAGAGTCAGGGCTGGTTTTGCGTGCGTAAACAAAAAAAGCAAAACCACAGGAACTGTGTATCGGTGTATTTGGAAGACACTCATCACCCTGGCATCTGGTATGCCCTGAGCTGCTGTAAGCTACCAGCATTGAGAAGTCCACACAAAAACTCTAGAGCTCTGACCACCCCTGGAGAAAAGCCTGAGTGAAGAGTGGGTCAGTGCAGAGTACTCAGAGCCCAGGGCCTGAGTCAGACCTTTATTATGACGGACGGGAAGAAGGACCTGTGTTGGAAAGGGCTTATGCTGTCAGTTTGGAAGTCATGTCTCCTTTCACTTTGCCAGACTTCGTACAGACGCTTTAGGCACATCCTTCAGCTCTCTTTGGCTGCTGGTCCCCTGTGTAAAATGGAGGTGTCGCCATCCTCTGCCTCATCAGGGAGCTGTAAAAGACAGTCTGTTTCCAATTTGCAGGGGCTCTTGTGGTTGCTCATGCAAGTAGCTTTAAAAACTTCAGCTTGGAGCAAACCATCTTGGGGACCCCTGCTTGGTCTCAGTACTTGGAAGGAAGCATATGGCTAGAAAAACCATGACGTTACCGTTCCCTGTGCTGCTGCACAGAGATGCCTGAGAAGTCTTTTAGTGGGACGCAGTTTCCCACCTGTTTTGCACCAGCATGAGGAGTTCTGCTAAATGCAAGGCAACAGTTGGGTCTATGCTTTCCCACAGGAAGTGCTGGACACAGTGATAAGCTCCTCAACATTAACACTGAGATAACAGCAAATCTCTAGCAACTAGGAACGCAAAGCATGGCAGCCACAGTAGCCGTGGACTATGAGGGAGCAAAATTGCTTCCCCTCTTCCCTTCCTGGAAAGGGGGAGACAGACCCTTGGCTTGTCAGGAGCGTGGTTGCTACTACTCCGTGTCCTCCCCATGTTCCTTGGCTGCCTTTGCTCTCTGCAGCAATGTACAGAGATGCACAGCATGGCTGTGGGCAACAGAGGAGCAAACAAGCTCTAGAACAAAACAGAAAGTATGTTCTCATGCAAACCTCATTAATAATGGAGAGCGAGTGAGGGAAGAGAGGGAACGTACTGCACTGCTGCAGAGAGGGAATGTGAAAGGTTTCCATCACTGCACCTTAAAACACAGTTTAGGCTGTTTCACAGTTACCACAAGATTTAGCCAGGCCGTGGGATGACAAACATCACTAACAAATAAACATAGAAATCCTTTGTATATTGAGTTTTTTACTATCTCTTTTTTTTTTTCCTTCTCTCTCAGTTCAAGGTCTCCAATTTTCTTTCTTACTGCTGGCTCTCCCGAGAATCCAAATTTGTGCTGAATGGAGAAGGCATTTTCACAGGTTAAGCAAATGTGGCCTGTATAGCGCTGCTCAGGAAATGCGTGTGTCTCTTGCAGACAGGCTGCCAACAGTGACTGTGCCTTACCAAGTAACTCAGTATTCAGGGCCATTGGGCTACTCACTGGCCCAGTGGTCCAGTTAAGTGTTTTAAAGGTGCAGATAGTAGTAGAGTACATATTACCCTGCCCGTAAGTCTCTGCTGTAGTGTGACGTGGGGATCTCCTAAGATTGCAATCCATTCGTTCTTTCTCTTTTATGCTGGTCATTAATCTCAGAAATGCATACGAAATTGATTTCCTTTTCATGACATTGTTTTCAAATGAGTCTTCTGTTTTCTTCTGCTTGTTTTTTTGGCAATCTCAGGGGCTTGAGAGCTACAAGGAATATAATTGAGCACTTCTCTGATTGTTTCAGTGCTGAAGTTGTCAGTGTGTGCTCCCTCCCATGTTTTATTGGTTGTGGGTGCACCAAGGAGGCTGCAGAGAATCAGGGCATCAGGGTGGTAAAACTCAATGCAAGAATTAATCATCAGAAGTGAGATCCTTTGGAGCTTACAGAAGTATAACTAAGAACTGAACTTGGATGTTAAACCTGTTAGTTCTTTGGAGTGTTGTGAATTTTTTAACTACAAAGTCCAGAAAGAGAACACGGAACAGTCAATTGCTTTAATATGCACTGTGCTTTTGAACAGCAAAGCTCCCAAATAGTAAAACTCCCCCAACAGCTCTCCCTTCGCCTGAGAACAGCGAGCTTACATGCAGGGAGGGGGAAAAATGCAGCCACATTCCTTTCGCACTCCCACTCGCCTCTGAGGTTCTTCCACTTCCTTCCTATGGCTTTTTTTAGAACTGTAGTGTTTTTCTCACGTCCGGCAACAAAGGATGTTTTGTGCTGCTGCCGAGGTTGTTGGTTTCTTTTTTTTTTTTTTCTTTTTCTTTTTTTTTTTTTTTTCCTTTAGATGCAGCTATCATGTTTGAAAATACCACTCTTGTTTGTGGGGGAGCACAAGTCTTTTTGCTCTCTGGTACCTTACAAGTGTGATCAGTTGCTGGGAATTTGTTTAGTGGGTTAAATTCTCCTACCAGAGTCGACATTTGTATTTTTGTGTAACTCTCTTGTTTACTTGTGAAAACCACTGTGCTGCAGCCCTGAAGGTAAAATGAAATTCAGGAGATTGCAGCGATTTCTCTGCCCTGTTACTGAATAAGAAATGGAAGCACTCCAGAATTACCGTGCTGCAGCTGAGAGGAGAGCATGGTGCATAAATTGGTTTGTAAAATGCATAGCTCATAAACCCCAGCAAACTCTTGTGATGTTTCCATTGAAAAATCCAATGAGGGGACAAGGGAGGAGCAGATCAATAATGGAATCACAGGCTCCAGCCCCTAGAGTCAGGTCTCCCATTTTATGAT
This sequence comes from Todus mexicanus, assembly GCA_013389965.1. Taxonomy (NCBI): domain Eukaryota; kingdom Metazoa; phylum Chordata; class Aves; order Coraciiformes; family Todidae; genus Todus; species Todus mexicanus. The sequence continues at coordinate 11,819 of WEIS01034800.1, forward strand.
AGTGTAACATTGTGAAATGAGAGCAGAGAAATCCAGGACTAAAACTTTAGGGTTTGATGCATTCCTGCTCTGGCAGAGGGGTTGGACTAGATGATCTTTCAAGGCCCCTTCCAACCCCTAACATTCTGTGATTCTGTGGTTCTTGTCCTCAGTCACTATAGCTGAGCCTTTGTCACGGTGATAGACTGATCATGGTCTCACACATCGACATTACACACTTGAAGAAGTAGAACTCCAAACATCATCCATCACCGTGTTGGGAGCCCTGGATATTGGATATGCAGACATTCAGTGTTTCCAATTTAATATAATTTGTAGGCAGCTAGACAAGGTGAGGGGAAAGCCCATAGACAGCCTGGAATTATCTCATAAATCTCCAAAAGCCCTAACATAATCTTTAAGACTACCTCCAGTTCCTCAGACAGGGCGTATGAGTAATACAGTGAGCCTTATTTTGACCTTTTGCTCAGCAGTGCTGCACAGGTATTAGGACACTGTTGGGTCTGGCTTCTGCAGGAGCTGGTGCATAAATGTCTTGGAAAGGAAGTGTTCAGCTCAGTGAAAAAATGTAAGGACTCCTATCCCCATGCCTGCTTCATCTCAGTAGACAGGGTGACGCAAAAAGAGAATGAGAGGCCCCGAGTCTCCCCTGCCTGATGTGCGAATCCCTCCTGGTGTGGGCAGAATGAGGTACCACACACTGTCACACTGGAGGCATCCTCTGTACTGCGCGTAACTGAAGAAATATGCATACCCATCTGACATGCTGGGTGTTTTTTTCAGCTTTTGGAGTAATACCAGCCCTCCAAAATTGTCAGCAAAATTCAGGAGCCTGCTGGAGCTCTTACAAAGTGAGCCCTGATTAAGAAAATTACTTGATTGCTACTTCTGTGGCATGTCTGGCTTCCTAACCCTGCTGCCAGATTTCTCAGAAAGGAAGGAGGAATTCTCCCCTATTATATTGCAAAGGCCTCGGAAACTGCTCTGGTTGGTGTGAGCCGTCAGGTGCGCTCCAGGGAATCATAATGCCACGCACACAAACGGGGGTACGTGTGCAGACCATGGATTTTCCTGTGACTTCCTGACAGCTCAGCTGTGATTCTGTTGCCTGTATCCCCCGCTCATCCTAGGCTGAGTGGAGAGAGAAATGTCAGGTCTGGGTGGCTTGAGTTGCCCCTCGAGTACCACACTCTGAAAACTCCAGCTCCAGATATTCACACTGCAGTGCCATCCATCCCTCCTCTTCTGCTAGATTATTCCTCTCCAGCTTCCCAGAAAGCAACACATACCCAAGCTACAGACATCCCAGCAGCCCAGGGCTGAGACGAACGTATGGAGGCTGCTTCGCACTAAGATGCCAGACAGAAAACTAGGAAGCCCAAGGCATGTTTGCTTGTTTTCTCCAGCCAGTTCTGCTTACAAAGGCTATGACCCCAACAGAGTCAAACACTCTGAGCAGTAATATCATAAACAACCACAGCTGTTTACCAAAAGTGAGTTAGCCTTCCATTGGGTTTGGCTAACATGAGCTAGCAAACCTGATTTAACCTCAGCCTTTTTCTTGGTCTAAGTACAGCCACTTTCTGCTGCTTCCAGAAAGGCAGTTTAGTCTTTGAGCGGCTGGGTGAGAACACCACCAGCTGAAATCTGGTGTCAGGTGGATGTCCATGGTGAGACTACACTACGAAACCTTGCCAGCAGAAGCTGGTTTTATCACTACAGTTGGGCATGCCATAACATCCTGATGAAAAGTCATGGCCAGCTTTTTTGTCACCCAAGCAGATTCAGATCCCTGACCCATCAGCTGATGGTTTATAACCCAGAGAACACTATGGCTTATGTCAACCCCATGCCTCAGAAAGAGGAGGTGGTAACCCGTGGTCATAGGCAGCATGCTGCAGTGCAGCAGGGCAGCGAGGGCAGTGCTCATCTGGACAGAGAAACTCAATGTTGTCAACATTGCCTGGGAAAACAGCCTGATAGTCTATGGTCAACTCACTTTGCAAGTCAAAGTGAATGAAAAAGATAAGTAAAGCTCACTAGTGTTTTAACTTATAGGACAGAAATACCCTTAGCTACTTGGCCAAGTAGCACTTTCAATAAAGAGCAACAGGGAGGGAGATGCTGTGAAGGCTTTAACTTGCTCCTGCACTGCCCTGGCCATTCCTGTCACAGCCTCCAGCCACCCCAGGGTCACAGTGGCAGCCTGGTCTCACTGCTACTATTACTTTAATGTTACTGGCTTACGTTTATTTTCATCTCATTAGAAAAAATACAGTTTAAACCTCTGCCCCTGGATGTGGTTGTGATTCTGTTCCAGTAAAGACAAGCAGGTGTTACTCTGACACTAGTTGGGATCTGTGCCGCTTCCCCACTGCTGGGACATTTCCCAGATCCAGAGGGTGGTACCTTCATAGTCTTCAAGTGGAGTCTGGCACAAAGAGAGGAAATGCACCTACTTTTCCCCTTCCAGTGAATGCGATTTATGAGCAGGAAGGATCCACCTTTCAAGGCCAGCAAGTGCAGCGGCACAGAGCTCTGGCCGTCACGGCCAAGGCAGCACCCAGTGCTGCAGTGTTCCATCCCAGCCCAGGCTGCAGGGAAAGGGAGGTTGGAGTTGTGTGAGACTAGGCAAATCTGCACGAAACCCCACAGGAACTGTGCTCAGGAGAAAAATGCAGCCCCTAGATCTATTCCAAAATCCCAAACAACCTCTGGCTACATTTCCGCTGAAAATGGCTCTTTCATGCCTGTGATAACTGCACTTGACAGCCAAACAGAGACTCTTTCATATGTAAAAATAGAAAAAGCAATTAATTATTGGAGTCAATATAAGCTGGGAGCTGGCACAGTAGCAGAGCAGAGTCTGTAGTGATCTATCTGTAGCAGAGGCCACGATGGCTGCAGAGCTCATGTGCCCGTCAGCCCAGGGACCCCCCTGGCATTTGGGATGTGAAGCTGCTCAAAGAATGGGCACAGAGCGGATTAATCCCCATGGCGGTTAGGTCGGTAGGCAGCAAAAAGTGAAGGCAGCCTCTGAACACCCCCAAAGAGCTTGACAGAGTCTGCACTACTTTGTCAAACCCAGCGTAGCTCAGCATTTGGGCATACTCAAGCTGTGCTGATGCTCGCCTGTCTGTGGTTTACTCTTCTCCAGTGGCTGTGCGTAGTGAGTACCAGTATGCAAGAGGCAAGCGCTGGCGATACAGACACCAGCTGTGAGGTTACCAGGCAAACCCTGAGAGCTACAGCCACTGACTTCTTCTCTTTCCTGTAACTGGATCATGTGGTTAGGCTCATTTTTTCTCTCTCCGTGTTTACCTGAGACTGACCATGGTGTGAGATGGTGATGGGATTTGGGGACTGCTGGCTAGGTTGCACACAGAGTCTCTGGAGCATTTGACCTTTTACTGGCTCTGAGTCCTCTAGGCATCAGTGAATACCCCAGAAAGGAACTTTCCTCATCCTCCAGGAAAATTCAGCCTTTTTTTTTTTTTTCTATAAAGCCCAAATTCTTACCATTTGCTGGCCACAAACTCTCCTCTTTGATTAGCAATTCGGTGAGGTAATGGAAGTCAGCTGCCTTAGACACGTCATTTTCTGCTGCAAGATACTTGCACATGACCTAGCCTGCTGATGTTTGGTGAGCCTAAACCGAGTGGAGCAATGAAAGGAGAAGCAGGTCCCGAGCTGGGGGAGACTGTGGCTAGGAAACCAGGGTGGTGCTGCAATGTGAGCCGAGGAGAGACCTTTGAAGTGCAGTCTTTGGGCAGCTGCCTGGGCCCAAAGCAAACACTGCACAGGACTTCCACTTTGCTAAGGATAATGAAAGCAGTTCCTGGAATGATTTGCTTGCCCTGACAGCAGCACAGTTTGGTTGAAATATGTACAAATTAAAAATAAAACAAAATAAAATAAAAGCAGAACTTGTCAGAGAGGCCCATTCTTTGGACCGGCTGTTCTCAGAGCCTCCTTTCCCTGTCCAAATTGGTAATTTACAGCAAAGCCATGATTCAAGCACACGGTGGCTGCTCCTTTAACATGATCAAAGGAATAATTATACACAGTGGAATTCTCCAAACACAAAAATCGCGTGTGATCCTCCCGGCGTGAGGAAGCGGCTGTGTGCCTGCAGAAAGCTCCCATTTGCTCTGCTAACAGGCAGCCTCAGGTTGTGGCCAGGGATGGTCTCTGCCTGCCGCCTCAGAGCTCTTCCTCAGCTGCCTTCCACTGTGCGAGCTCACACACTGCTCTTGGGCCGGCCAAGCAGCAGGTGGATGTGGAGATCCTTTGTTTCTCTATGTGTTCAGGAGATGAAGGGGAGATTTCCCTAAAAAGCGACCACTGCTTGCTTAGTTTATCCTGGAATGGAAACTTTATTTATAGAAGCAACAGCAACAACAAGCACCCTGGGCCCTAGCAACAGCAAAGTGAGTTCCACAGTTCGTGATGGGAAATATTGCAAGGTGCTGTGCTTCAGCAGCAGATTTTGTTCATGGTTTCCCTCTCTGTGCCTGTCCCATCAATTCTGGGAGCTGCAGATCAGAAGTGCAGTCTTTTCTTCTTCCGCTGTACAGGTTTCTCTTCCTCCCTCTTGGCAGTCAGTGTAGCATGGTAGCTCCAGGGAAGGGCTTTGCAAAGCTCTGCATGCCATAGGCAGGGGGCTGTGACATGTTGTAGGGACACATGGTGGTGGGAGCCTTCATAGGGGTGCAAAAGTTTTCTCTTGTTGTCTGAAGTCAGTGGGACAGCACTGGACCACCTGAGTGTTAGAGCAGTACGGGCTGAGTTGAAAGTTACTGAGCCCTTTGACTCTGGGGATTTTCTACCACATCCCTGGCTGCCATCCAAGCCCAAAGACTCCACCCTGCAGGACTGCTGGGGGATTTGGCCACTGCACTCCAGTCTACCTGATTCTGCTCTCCCCAGACCACACAAGCTCAGGTTCATAGGAAATCACTGGAGCTGCTCATGTTCACCCCGTTGACAAAGCCCACCTGAATTCCCTGCCAGAGTGCATACTTGCAAAGCAGCAGTGTGGATGGTAGACCAGTCTGCACCTTATCATATACACATGTCCTTTTTCCACCAAACTATTCCTGGCACGTCTTCTCTCTTTTCATTCAGGCACTTAGGATGAGGATCTGGGGCCAAGATTGCCCATGTAATTGATGCTTTATATAACAATATGGAGTTTTGGAGTGGCCTTGAACTCAAGCAAGTCACCTTCTACACCTTGCTAAATGGAATTTCATTTTGCCAATGTACATAGTTGGCCCTATCCATTCATTTTATCTCCTCTTCATTCAGTCATTCCTTAAACTCGCAGCTGGCTCAGATGAGTACTGTTAAGATCCTGTTGACTGCTTGGTGGTCCACTCTATATCATCTTCATCAGCTTTACATATCTCTTTCCACATGCGACTGTAGATTATCTGGGTTGTTTTTGTTAATAGGAGACAGATGGGAATTGGGTGTCAAGTTGCAATTCTGAAGCGTAGGAGCTTCATAAGCCTTTTTTTAAATGCATGATATTAAAGATCATTTAAAATGAAATTAGTTTCTGGCATTTAACAATTAGTGAGGCAAAATAGATGCTCAAGAGAGAGGCCAGAAGGGGGCAATTCTTTAGTCTGAGTAGTCAGCTCTGAAGCCCAGGCTGGCGTAAACACACCTGGTACAAAAGGCCAGACTCCTGCATGCTCTAAATCTCCCATGTTTGCCCTGGCACTGCACACTGCTCAGTCCAATGGATTCCATTACCTTCTCAATCAGGTGATACATGGCACAGGAATAGTTGGGAAGAAGAAATGCTGGCAGGACCGATATATCTAGGACCCTGTGCATTTGACAAATCAGATTTTGTCGAGCTTACTTTTCCTAGGTTTTATTAGTTGAGCCTTCAAAATCAAAAGCACGAGGGGTTTCTTGGAGCAGCACTTACACTAACCTAAAATGAGCCGCAGTACTTCCACACATGGGTGAAAAACAACCACGTTGGTTCTGAATGGGGTATGTCAAGTGGGAACAGTTAAAAGCTGCACCAGTGGAGGTTCAGACTGGACAGGAGGAAGCATTTCTTTACCAAGAGGGTGGTCAAACATTGGAACAGGCTTCCTAAAGAGGTGGTCAATGACCTATGTTTGTCTGTGTTTAAGAGGCATTTGGACAGTACCCTTAATAACATGCTTTAACTTTTGGTCAGCTCTGAAGTGGTCAGGCAGTTGGATTAGATGATTGTCGTAGGTCTCTTGCAACAGAACTATTCTATTCTAGTCTATTGTAGTCCAGGATTCTGTCCTAGTTCTGGCCAGGAGTAGATGCTGGAGAAAAACTGCATGAAAACATGGCACAGTCCTTTTCCCAATGCAATCATAGGGCTGGGAGCTCCTGAGCCGGAGATAGTATCTTTATGTTTAGTAATTCCAACTGACTTTCTGTCTGCAGGTTTGTTTAATTGCTGTTCTAACTTTTCACTTCTGCAGCAGCTGATGGCAATGAGCTCCACTATTTGATTTGTGCTGTTTGAAAAAGTGCTTACTTTGGTTTGCATGAAACCTGCTGCCTGCTAATTGCATTTATTGTTGTCTTTTTTTCTTAAAAGTAAAATGAGGGGTGGGAGGCTTCAAGCACCACTTTGCAGGTGCCTGGGTGCAAAGCAGATGCAACTGGCTCATGCTTGACCTCACACATTCACTGCCTGACTCAGCCTCCTGCTCTGACACAGTCTGGTGATCTGCAATCTTCTCACCAGCAGTAACCAGGCTAAACCTCGTATTGCAGTTTGACCGGTGAATGGGCAGCCACTCCAGTTCCCACCCTGGTCCATCTTGTCTCTTACTGTTTGTTGCTAGCTTAAAGTCAGGTTGATATTGGCTGGAGTTTTTCATACAGATGCATTTGCACACAGTCAGCTGTCCCATACCCCTTCGAAGCCAAATAATGCAGAGAGCAGGAAAATGGGATACTCAAGAAATGCCTCAGCTTGAGTCAACTGGAACAAAAAGATATTGCAGATCTTAAGTAACTAGTTTTCAGAAGCCTTCTAGGTACCTATTAAAATGCACTACCACAGTTGCATGGGCCACCACAGAAATCTTACTGTGGCCATGTGGAGATGTGCAGCAGAAACTCTGACAGCAACTGTCTGCTTATGCACTCAAAGAAAATAATTTACACCCCTATTTTTTCTTTCTTAATTTATATTCCTGGAAGTTCTTTTCTTATCAACTAGGAGAAACTACCTCCTGATTTAGACCCCAAGGCTAAATATCCAAAGTTATGCAGTACTTTGATGTCTCCCTACTTAAATTGCCCTGCTACTTTTTAGAAGGATGCACTCCACCCCCAGGTTTCATACTGTGTCCAAGGAATGCTTGTAAACCATAAGAGAATTTTTTTGTATTGGTACAAAAATGCCATCAGATTAATCTGGCAACATACAGCTAGTCTGGACACATCTGGCAAACCTGTATGGTATTGGAAAAACTTTTTCCACAAGCAAAACAAATTCTATGAATAGAAGTGTGGGTTTTTCACTGTAATGGGATGAGAGGAGGCTCAAGGCGGGACTGGAGCAAGCTCTTATCTCCCACAATCTGGAAAAGAGGGTGGATAGTGAAGTGGCAATGTTTGCTATTGACAGTAAGCTATTAAGGATTATAAAAATGAAAGTTGACTGCAAAGATTTGCAGAAGGCACTCACTATAGTTAGGAGTGAGGCAATAAAACAGCAGATGAGATTAATTTAGATAAATGTGGTGTTGTGCATGGGAAAAACTCCTATACTGTAGATACCAGCTGAAAGACTGTGAGTTAGCTGTGTCTGTTCAGGAACGGGATCCCAGAGTTGTGATAGCTTTGTGAAAACAGCAGTATGTTCCTTGATAGCAGTGCAAACCCAGTCGAACCTCAGAAGTTATTAGGAAAAAAGATGAAAAACAGAGCCATACAAATTCACTAGTTCTGCCTTTCCTTCTCAGAAAAAGGGTATATTATAAATAAAAAGGTAACAAAGTTAAAAGGATAAACAAAGTATAGGACAATTTCTAGATGTTTGGGACTCCCTTGTCAGAAAGGGGAATACAACAGAGGTGCTGACAACCATGAATGCTCTCCTGTTAGTCGGCAAAAAACAATTTGGGCTGGCTTTTTCAATACAAGGCCTATAGGATGTCCAATACAACAGAGTGGTGCTGGGCTCCAGACAAACAGAGGGTGCAGTTGCAGTTAATCTGTGGAACTCGTTGCTGCATGGTAATTTGCAAGGTAAAAAGCAATTAAATGTCTCCAGGAAAAAAAAAAAATCCACTGACAGACATGGAATGTAACCCCCCAGCTCTGTCTCAGAAGATCCCTAAGCTACAAACATCTGACGGTGGAAAATACAAAGGGTTTATTCCTATGTGGTTATTCCATTCTCACCCTCTTTCTTCCCTGTGTACCTGCTGTCAGCCCAAGCTGGAGATAAGACATTGGGACAGACTGACCTTTGGGCTGACTTACTACAGGAATTCTTAAGGTTGGGATAACCCTAATTTACGTAATTTTTATTCAGATATAATGTTAGGATCACGAGGTGAAGCTGTATCATAGGAAAGAATCAAAGTAAAAGTGAGGTTCTCCTGCAAGAAAAGTAATCTGTACTTCAAAAATAATTATGTTTAAATAATTTTGTAAAAAACAAAGAGCATACAGTCTGTAATTGGAAATGAAAAAAGTAGTCCTTTGAGCACCAGGAAAGCATCATGCAATTATCCCCAATCATTTTCTGCTCCTGTCTGTCATCAGCCTATTTCACATGCAATCTTTTAGCTTTCAGTCACTTGCAAGCCATGTCTCACATTTGGAAGGTTCACATGATGAAAAAAAAACACCACGAAAATGTGCTAATTGGACTGGCTCATTTTTCCAGCTCCTCAGAATGGGGAAGAATATTTCAACAAGCTAGCTGTGAGCCCTTACCCTGGCCACTTTAGTCACTCAGGATCACTCCCTCAGATAGTTTTAGGAAGAGGCACAGAGCTGGCAAGCAGTGTGAGCGGTCTTACAGGCAGACCCATGGGGTTACTACTGGATCTTTCTAATACAGCTGCTTCTTTTCCAGCCCTAAACTTTCTAGCCTAACGCCTCCACTGGTGAGTTTTCGCGGGGCTATTAAGGTTTTTTAAACAGCTCTTAGGCTTCACCCCGGAGTTAGCTGCATTTTGATGCTGGGCAATAGATTGCCAAGTTTAGAAGTGAACACCCAGAGTGCATTCAGAAGAACTACAGAAAGTAGATAAACAATTATTAAGAAATAATTAGCAAAGAAAGAGGTTTACTGCAATGTAAGGATTTAAAATTTCACTGGGAGACTGGTGTTCTTCCCTGCAGGAGCTTCTAAAGAAACACAGAGTTGCCGATAGTGCCAAACATGCACGTAAACACCAGCGTGTTGATTGTGGATTTGTGAGACATTTAAGGACAGCAGGAGGGGGCTGCACAGCTGATATCCATCACTTGGCACAAATAGCTGACTAAATAGCCTAGATCCGAGATACCACCCAGCGGTCATTGCAATGACTGGAAATGGAGAGTGAAGAAAGGACTTGCTCTCGGTTTCTCTTCTAGCCCAACTTTCTGGCCAGGAGGAGCTGCGATACTCTGGAGCTGATGAGAAAGGACTCGTGACACTTCCTGCAAGTACGTGCTCATCTGAGCTGCAGCTTCACCAGCATAGGAGAGTGAGGATGTTGGAGAAACACCTCTGCCCCGGGACGCTATATGGCTGCTTGGCCTCCTCAGGGAGGAAGTGGCTTCCATGTAAGGAGCTGGAGAGGTTCTTGGCAGGGATCGCAGCAAAGCATCCCAAACACTGGGTCCCGTTGGCAGACAGGCTGGGGGGCAGCTTGAGCTCACGCTTGGGAAGAGCCTTCTTTTGTCAGCTTGAGACTTTCCAGAATTTCAAAGCGGAAAGAAGGAGAGGGGTACGAGGAAGCTATTAAAGATACGTAAAATAAACTTGAAGCGGGGGGGAGGAAGGCGTGTTTCATTGAGAAACTGTGCACTTGATTCGAGGGAAGGATCGGTGAATGCTTATTATTTTAACAAATACTTTTTCTGTTGCGAACAAGAGAAGCAGATGTTTAAAAGACGGACAGGAAGCGGCTGTGACAAATGAAAGGATTTTTGATTGAACTCATGAGCTGTGTTTCCTGCCAGTAATTCATTCAGCTGTAGGCTAGATCAAAACATAATATTATGGTTTAATCAGCACGCTTTTTAACATGAAGCCAGAATATACAACCTTTTGGTGCTACAGGTAAAAAGCCACTGGTACAGTTGGCTCAGAGGCTTCTTTTTAATTCATTATTCGTTCTTTTTCTTTTAAGCAAATACGTAGTCTATCAGCAAACACCTGAGAACTCCTAGAGAGACATGTTTTGAAGTTTGCACAAGCAGGTGTAGAAAGGGTGAAGCACTTTCAGGGCATGGCAGACGCAATAGGCTGCCTAAAAGTACAATCCAACTTCTGTTGCAGTCTGAGAAAGCTACTGCCTTCAGGGAGCATTACATCAAGCTGGTTATCCTTGGAAATAAAACCCTGGCATAAGGAATTTTTTTTTTCTCAGCAGAGTTTTGAAAGAGCAGTGTGTGTGTGTGTGTGTGTGCGTGCTAGTACGTGCGCGCATGTGTTAATTTTGATGTTTTCTGCTTCTCTTCCTTCCTCCTAATGAATTCTATTTGTTTACAGCCTCAAGGAAAGCTTGTCACTAGAAATTTCCTTTTGAGTTTTCAGCCCGAGATTTCACAATCACAGAGCCATTGCAACACAGTGATAAACAAGCTGAGGGAGGCAACTCTGGAGAATTGAGGCTTCTCTTTTTCACCATTTAGTTAAGTAAATAGTTACCAAATGTGTAGAGAGATAGAGAACTTAATCCCTTGCTGTAATGAGTATTAGCAAAAGTAGATTCTTTTTCATACCCAAGAACTTATAGTAGGCACAACAACTGTTTTGAACAACTTATTCTTGCTCCGCTCTTTGTCAGAAAGGGTCAGATGCTGGGCTGTGCTCCTGGGACACATCACTGGGCTGCAGGCTGTACAGGAACAGGGAAGATGGAAAAGAAGGGTTACAAAAGCTGCTGAAATCTTGGAATCACAGTCCTGGGATTGCACTTCCCAAGGCAAATGCAGGATCTGTCTGAAGCCGAGAAACAATATCCAGGATAAGCCCCATGCACAGATACGGGCTGCCCTCCATCCCCCTGGGCAAGGCTTTTGGAGAAGGGATAAGGACACTCAGGCAGCCTCTGCCAGGTTTCCTTCTCTGTAGGGGTACAGTCAGCACAGCTTGGGTGGGTCTGCGTCCCATCCTGCACCAAGTGTCTCCTCTGCAGGTCTTGGTCCTTGGGTTAAGCACAATATCCATAGATCTGCCACGATAACCAGGCAGGCCTTGTCCGCTGCATTTAATCCGTTGTAAAGTTTCTGCAGGTGACTCTCTTATTATATAAATAATGTACTAGGGGAAGCCTTGCAGTCATGATTTCTAGGGTGCACTGGGATAACGTGGGTAAAGGCTGCTTTCCAGAGGTTGGATGAAATTCTAGATGTTACTGCAAAAAATGGCTACACCTATAGATGAACCAAACTTTTTACCTGCACTTGTGAAATTTAGCAGGTGCTTTTGGCAACAGCAGAGAAGGCATATCTCAACATTTTCAAAATAATTGAAGTGGTTTGTTTTTTCACTAGGAAACAAAGTTTTGGTTTGAAATTTGTCTCAGCTTTGTAATAATAAAGAGCAGCAAGAAATAAAAATCTTTCCAGGGAAACAAAAATGTTTCATTTTAAGCTGAATAAAGATTTTTCTGATTTGAGTGAAAATTTTCACTTCTTTGAGGAAGAAAACAAGGGGCTTTGGGCCATCTAAACCCAAAAAGGTGTATCTAAGGAGTAAAAATAAAGGAAGACACATAACACATTCAAGGACTTGGACACTAGACCAGTTGAGCTAAGGAATAAAGACAGAGGAACTAAATGTACCTTCTCTCTTTATAGTAGTAGAAAACAGAGGAGTTGTCTCATCTGAGCAGCAAACAACCTGATCCTACATCAGAGCAGCTGAAGAAAGTTCAGTGGGATCTGCTGCCAGCCAGCTGTTTGAGGCAACTCAAATCATAGAATCATCAAGTAGTTTGGGTTGGAAGGAACCTTTAAATGTCATCTAGTCCAGCCCCCACCCCCCGCAATGAGCCGGGACATCTTCAACTACATCAGGTCAGTCAGGGTCCCATACAACCTGGCCTTACATTTTTGCATGGATGAGGCATCTACCACCTCTCTGGGCAATCTGTTCCAGTGTTTCACCACGCTCATTGCAAGATTTCTTCTTCAGATCTAGAGGTTTGAAAATTGCTAGAGTTTCCCAGTCTCCCAGCTGAGGCATGGTGTGCACTAATCCCCTCTGTGGTGTAGCTGAGGAGGAGACTCCCTCCCCAGGTCGTTTTGTCCCATAGAGCATCTTCACCACCAGAATCACACCCAGTAAGTGGTGGCTTCTTGGTAAACAGCATAATCATTAAATGTCAGCTACTGCTTACAGTTTAATTGCTTTTGAATTTTAGCAAGCAGCTCCTCATTCATAGCAAATTGGCATTTCGTACATTCAAGATTGTGCTATTAGCTGCACAATAGAGAGGCTGGTTTTCTGTAAATATTGAGATTTGGTAATTATAACCCGACAGTTATTAACACTCCACGGCAGATAAATGCTTCGGCTGCTGAATGTGCTGTGGGCAAACCTCCTTCCGGAAGGAGCATCTTATCAGTGAGTGGAGGAAGGCTCTAGCTGCCATACTCCATTAACACCACATTAATGAGCCAAGAGCCCACGCACCACAGTGAAAACATACCCTGAAGTGTAGCAGATGGGCTCAGAAGCCAAAGCCACACAATGGGGAAACCTAGGCAATGATAGCTAAATTCAATAGAAAACAAATGCTGGGCAGCTTGGCCCTCTTTGTAGTAAATATCCTAGGGTAATAGGCGTTCTTGGATCTCACTGGGTGAAATTGTGGCCGTGGAGGACTTTCCATTGATTTCAGGGGAACCTGGGTCTCATCTGGTTACAGGCAGTATGTCAAAACCCAGCCAGAAACCGCTGCTGATTGCCTAAGTTCTGCTCTGGTGTCCCCAGTGAAATCCATCAGCGATGCTCACAGAGGACTTGTGGTTCAGTCCTTCAGATAAGCGCGCTGCTAACTCACAGCACGGCTTCACAAGGCTGGTTCCTCGAACTGCTCAAAAAAACCCGAAAGTGAGTTGACAAATGTGACAGAATCAGTGTGGGGGGAAACACTAACATGTTAATCATGTAGATGATTAACAACTGTCTATTATTCATCTGTGAATGACACTTCCCCACATATTAGTAAAAGCGTTACAGCATCATTCAAAATAATAAAGATATCATAGCAGAAAAAGCCCCCACATTTAAATGTATTTGCTGGGATGCAATGGCTATTGTAAATAGGGTCTAAGAATTTACTTTCTTATGGACTAATGTAAGTCTATCCACCTTCCTAACAGTGCTACTTCACTTTACCTTATTGTCGCTAGTGAGGAAGCTTTGTACATGAAGCACAAAACTAAAATTAAGTAGCTTTCAGTTGTATATGCCAGACAGAGCAGATGCATCCTTGAAGCCCTTTGATGTAGCTGCGTGTAACTCCTGTTTTTACAGCACTGTTGTTTGTAGGCAGCAGTACTAGTATCAATATGAGCATTCTGTGTGTCAGACTGGTAAAAGTTGCAGAGTGATTTTGAATGGAATAAAACACTGTGTGTTCTCTGGTGGGGGTTGATACAGTCAGGAATTTTTGGACAAAACTGCTTGCCTACCTATTTTTGATACAGTGGTCATTGGGAAAGGGTTTTTTGGTCAAAAGTGTGATTTCCAGTCATCCAGAGGGATGCTATTTGCATTTTACATACCTATCCTGGTCTCTGCATCAATGTGTCCAGGGAGGAGGCAACTGAGCCTCTGCGGCTCCCGCTGGATGGTGAATCTCAACTCTGTGTGTGCCTGCTCAGAAAAAGAGCAAGAACCAGGGAGCAATCACACAGAAAAGGCCTTATTAAACACAGGGTAGGGAAGGGGTAAGGACTCCAGTGTACACCTGATCCTCCAAAGGGGCCTCCTGCTCAGGGTTGGTCTGAAGAGTGAGGCGCTTGGTAGAGCAGAACTTGGCCAGAGTTCATGGTGCCAGGTCTGGCAAGATTGGAATGCAACCTTGGATATATGCTTCTAGTTTCCAGTAGCCAAGAAGAGATTTTGGTTAAGAATACAGATGCTTACATTAAATTTATTAAAGTGATAATTAGGTCTGTGATCTTCCACATCAGACCTGCCAGACAGTGGTGACTGTGAGGAACTTTGACCAAGCTGTTCTGATACAGACTTCTTGTCAGGACCATCTTCTGATTAGCCAAAACTTTTTTCCCTCCCTCTGGTACAAACAGGGCTTGTCACCTGTTTCTCATCTCTTTTCATTATAGAGGAGAAGTAATTGGTACATCTGGGCATTACTGAAGAAATGGCTGGACTGAAGCCATAATGTGGTAATTACAGACTGAACTGAGCCGTGCCAATGCTCTGCCTCCGAGTGTGTGATATTGTTACATGTCCATTCAGGTGGCTGGTTTGGGGGAGAGAGAGGAGAGAGAAGGGCAGCATGAAAAGCTGACCATGTCTGACCTATCCTGTGCACGTGCAGTAAACCCTGAAGATACTAAACTCCTACCTTCATGGCAGAAAACCATCAGCGTTCCCCACTGTAAAATGGACCAACGGCTCATTTTCCAAGTGGCTTGTGTCCCTGGGAATTCAATTATCCCGTGTATGACAACTTCCTTCTGATCTTTTGTAACTGCAAGGAGGCACCAAACCAAAATAGCTCATTTTCACTGTTCTGGTGATGCTTTCTGCTAAATAGCAACACATGACTGCTGGTACACCACAGAAGCCAGTAACCTAACGTAAAGCGTGACGGCAGGGTCTGGCAGCAGCCTGTGCTGTCTGAAGGAGAGGAGTAGATAGTACGGGGAACCGGAAACCTCAAATAGCTCTGCGTGTGTGTGTGTGTTTGTGTGTGTGTGTTATTTGAATGGAGTTCCAAGACATATCTCTGCAAACTCCCAGCCCTCCCTGCCAGAGGTGACCCTGCCAGTACAGGAGGAAGTGTTTGAAGCATCAGTGGTGTTTTACATCCTTGGTGCATGGCACATCACAGAGCCACACAGGGACAGATCAGCTGAAGTTGGAAGAGCTCATATGGTCCAAACCCCTGCTTAAGCAGGGCCATGTAGAACTGATTGCCCAGGACCATGTCCAGGTGAATGGACCATGTCCATGGCACCAAGCTGGTAGCATCTGCTTTGTGCCATGGGGTTTGGGTGAAGTTTGGCAAAGCCCAGGTGGATTTTAAAGTTTAGAGGGTTTTGCCTTGAGGGACATTGCAAGCACTAGTGTAAGGTGCTGCTGCAGTAACTGAGCCAGCCGCAGAAAAAAAATGGATGGGGTAGTAGGGCTTGGATCTTTGGCTGTTTCTTGGCATGTCATTGCTATGCTGTAGGGCTAGAGAGGTATAGGACTTGGAATATTGGGGAAAGATGAGCCCTCTGGAGTTGGGCATGTTTCTGGGGTCACTTTGGCCTCCACCTTGCATCTCTTCCATAGCTCAGTGTACTGCACTCACAAGGGGGACACCATGGTGAGGAAGGAGCTTTTCCCAGGGTGAGGCTTATCTCCACTCTCCATGGTGTGCCATTCCCTGCAGTTTCTCCAATGGAGGAAACTTGCCTGCATATTTTGGGGTGATGGCAGTTTATGTTCATAATCTTCCTCATTTTCATTTCTCACATGAAGTTGTACTTCTGATCTGTATTGAGCAACATATTATCAAAAATATTAAAATGCATGGGTATAATGGTCTTATCTTGTATGTATAGAAAAATTCAGAATGAGAATGAGGAGAGATTTAGCCATGACACAGGTGAAAGTGGCATTTGTAGATGCCAGGAGACAGAGCAGAGTAGGGTGGTGTTAGCACTGGACCTCTGTAAGCTCTACACCAGTTGAATATCCAGCTTTATTTCCGTAGCCAGAGACTACCATTTCTATTTCTTTCTTTCTTTCCGATCAGAGGAAAATTGTGTCCTTTTGGGCTTGACTAAAATGGAGCGATCTGTTCATTTAGCTGCTGAGAAGGGAAATTAACTTCATTCTTATCCGTCTACCTTATTAGCACAAATATTGCGGCTGCATTATCCTATCCCACATAAAACCCCGTACAGTAGAGCCTTTTAATTGTCTGGCTAATTGTTTGGCCTCGGAGCTGTCTATTTCCGATTGTCTAATTCTCATTAGAATGCCAGCTGACACCAAGTCCTCCAAAGCTCCCTTTAGCTGCTTTGAACCACTTCTGGACTAATTTGGTGGTCTTGAAAGCACTTACAGAAAGGCAACCAACAATAAGAAACACAGTGCAAATGTTTCTCTTCTCTAATGCATTCAACATTTTAAATCTTGGCCATAAAGGAGTTCTGATGCTGGTTAAAATGTGTTTGTCCCTACAGTCACGGCATTGTTGTTAGCGTTCAGAAGTGTGGAAAATGCGTGGACTGAAAACGTAGGCGCAAATCCTTCAGTCCTTGATCTGAAATATCTGCTTCTGAAACCAATAGGTTTTTTTCACCCTATGAATAAGGAATAAATCAGGATAGCAGGGCACAGGCTCCTGGCAAGAGAAAGGATCAGTCTGTATTACAGTGCTCTTTGTTAACCCTACGTTAGGTGTTTCGGAGCACAGCCTACAAAGCCTGAATGAGACAAAATCTTAGGTTCACATTCTAAATTCACTGCTATTTATTATTGCCCTGTAGCCCTTTTTTCACTTTGTGATACTTCAGCACCCATTTCAGAACCTGGCTTAGTCTATTATCGCAGTTAGAAAATCTTCTTGGTGTCTGTTCTTTCTTTGAACAGCTTTTAGCAATCTAGTGAGTTGAGACTGGCCAAAGCTTGATCCGTGTTGCCATCAGTCTGAACAAACACAAGCAGGTAGGCAAACTCTGAGGCGAGACTCCCTCAGAGTTATGTTCCCTACCACCACCACCTCCCTGAGAGGACATGGGGGAAAAAAAAATCTCAGCACCACAGTCCCCCAAGATATGCTCACTGCCTACTGCATCACTATCTGCAGTCAAAGCTGTTAATGATATTTTCTGCCAGCAAGGGCAGCTGAGCCCTTATGTCTGGCATATACAACTTCTGTTTATGTCTTGTTTGGAAGATGTAGTAGCAAAATTTTATATCAACAGTTTCTTATGTGAAAGATAAAAGGGGAAGGAAAATAAATCTTCTCCAAGATGCCAACTTGGGGTGCCTGTTCAAAGAGCAGTTCCTGGAGACCACAGCCAGAGTGATCCTGGTTCAAAGAGCAATACAGGGCCACCAATTCAGCCTGGAATCTCTTCCTCCCATCCTGAGATGGGGCATTTGCTACGTTTTTCAACATGGTTCCCAAGCATCTTTGAAAAAAAATATTTGAACTTCTTTTGCCATGGATTTCTTTTCCTCATTTTCTTGCTTTCTAGAAAATCACAGTGTTCTCTCCTGACATTTTCTCCTGTCTCAATGGAAAAAGAGACCAAGTTACTGGTGTTTCTTTCAGCTGTGAACGCAGATGGAATTTATGGCTTTTTGGGTTGTATTTAGAACTGTTTTAAAAGCATGGCAAATGTCATCTACAAAAACTCCTGTTAGGCTGTTTCTTCTCCAGGCACCACACACTTCACAACTGCTGTGGCACATGAGGCGGGAATCCTCTACTTGGTGTGAATTACTGCTTTTGTAACTAGAGACATTTCCATGCACTGCTCAGGGGTTTACCTGAATGTGACACTTACTTAAATCATACACTTCATGTGAGCCATTTGCTTTCCATGTAGAGAAACTGCACACACCATCATTCTCGCCTGTCTCACATGGAGATAGGCTAAAATGGAAGACAATGCCACGTATGGTCTATTACATGCATTTTTCAGGCTCGCGCCTGCATTTAAACATCTAATTGCCTTTAGGTCTTACAGCCTTGTAAACTTTTTTGGCTTTGTCTTTTGTAGATTTTTTTTATTAGTGTTGTTTATAACATTTTTCTAGCCTGAATTTTTTCAGATATCCACAAGTATCTGATTAATTTTTCCTTTTAGCCTAAGTTCCTAAGGAAACAAATCTCATCCAGTTATATTTCTTGTCTGTAATAACTTCTGGGCCATTTTTCAATCAAATTTGATGTAAGGTGAAAGGTCTGTAACACATAAATTCCTGCAGTTTCCATGAAACTTAGTCTGGTTAGAAGAAATGGGAAGAAATTAAGCTGTCACTGGAGGAAAGGTAGCTGTCACTCAGTTCTCAGTGGCAGCAGCCAACTGCCCAGCCAGCAGGATCTGGCCACAGCAGTGTGCCCCAGCAAACAGGCTGGGAAAGTGAGAGGGAATTGAGCAAACTGCTGTTCGGTGGTGGGATTTTGAGGACACGGGGCACCAGCCCTCAAGAAACTGGAGTTTACCAGATCCATTGCTCATGGAATGACTTTATTTAATAGGAAGGCCAAACAAACATTTTCCTTCCTCCTGATTGTGTGTCATTTCTTTTCAAGTCAACGCTTCTGAAAACAAGAGTCTAATGTTAGCACAGCTTCCCCAGAAGAGGTTTCCAAGACTCTCTGCTCCCAGAAGCTCTTACTGAAATTAATGGGAGCTGCTGGGGCTCAGTGCTTCCAAAAATAAAAACACTTTGCCAGTGGTACTGATGCAGATGTCTAATTTTAAGCTGTATTTTTTGAGCATCTGGGGCCTAAATCCACATCTGAGCACTCCAAAACAAGTGGCCTGATTTTGGGTAGGTACTGAACAGCGTTATTGAAGTCAAGGGACTTAGGAGCTGTAAAGATCAGACTCGATTTGGAAGCCAAGGGGTAGAGACAGGTAGCTGAAATGTAGGCACAAAAACTGGAGCACATGGGTTGCGCACCTGAGAGCAAGGGTTTTGAAAGCATTCAACCTTGACATAAATGATCTTATTGAAGCTGCTGGAGTCCAGAGGGAAAGAGTTAAGTCAACACAGAGCACTTCAGAAGGCTCCTGGCTCAGCATGTACATCTGTGTTTAAGAAGGATGCCGGAATAAAAAATACTTTGCAGGTGCAACGCGATCGAATTAGCACGGTAGAAGGAACTCTAGGGTTTTTAAATCCTTGAACTGGAGCGGTGGCTCTTGCAGCTTAATGCTACACACATACCAGGGGCTTTTTGTATTTATTTTCCCTGTGTGCCTTGTTGTTTTAAGAAAAAGGAACAAACAGGGAGCAGTTGGCTGGCAGAGCCTGCGAGCTCGGCGGGAGCTGCCAACGGGCCTTGCTGGGGCTTTGCAGTGAAAGGAGGGAGCTTGTGGAGTTACAACTGCTCCGCAAACCCCTCCTGCCCTGGTCCTGCCCCAGCTCAATGGGGCTTTGTGTAGAGGCAGGGGCTGCCCGGGCAGAGCAGCTACTGATTCACTCCCTGGGATGGAGACGGGCTGCCTTTAACCCTTTCCTAACTCTACAGCAGGAGTTGGATTTAAGCATGCTTTGGGGGTTTGTTTTCCTTCTTCTGGCACCACGAAATGAAAAAAGACCCAACAACAACAACAAAAAACAACCAACTAAACAAAAAACCCAACCAAACAAAAAAAAATTAAACAAACTCCAAAAAAACCCCCAAACTCTCTCTCTCAAAGAAAAACCCAACCAACAAACAAAACACACACCAAAAAAAGAAAGAAAAAGAAAAGAAAAAAAATCACTTTCTTCAGACCCTGATTCGGTGCAAATTAAACAAACAAGAGTTTATATGTTGCTGACTAAGGAGCAGATCTTCAAGCATTAAAAAGTTCAGTCCGTAGCTACCATAGCTCAAGCCAACACCCTGTCCTCAGTAATGAGGGAGAAGTACCATGGTTGAACAAAAAGAGGTAGGATTTATTTGATCAGAGGTGGATGATTTATCACCTTTTGTTTGACAGCTGCAGGATTAAATGTACTATTGAGTCAGAGGTGGCTGCCTATAAGGAGATTTACCTGTAAATGTGCCCCATGAGTGAAAAAGTCTGGATTTAATAAAGATGCCAGATTTACCACAAGCAAATGAGGGACTACAGAGGCCCACATGATTAAGTGACAAAATGGAGGTGGAAACTGGGAGGAAATGAGGTGAAACACAAGGGAACGACAGTTCGAAAATACGGATTGAAAAGCAGAAGAGGATAAAACATCTGGGCAGGAGAGGCTCTTAAGTGCAAAGAGGCAGGAGAAACACTGTTCAGACACCCTTATATAGCACTGGCCTTGAGTCTTTGCCTGTCCTCCACTGGAAAATGTGGCAAAACATTGCCAAAGGTTTCTAGTGCTATTTATGGAAATGAGATAAAATTGAAGCCAGGTTTGGGGTAAGCAAAACCTCTTTATCCCAGAGCTGTAAAACCAAAACCCTGGTTTGGATTAAGGACCCACTGGATCTGCACCTTCTGAGCTATTGAGAGGGGAGCTGATGGGCAAGCCATCCCATCAGTACGTTGCTCTGCCTTGGAGAGCTGCTGGGAGCCGGCTGTCACAGGAATGCAATATTGCAGAGCTCTTGTGCTCTACATATTTGTTTAAATTTTACAAAAACTAAGGCCCTTAATCTGCAACAGTTTATTTGAACAGGCTGAGAAGACAAGGTTATTGTTGCTGCTATGAAAGCCCTGTAATTGAAAAGCTTGTACTAAAGATTTGTGGATATATGTCCACCTAAGTATGGAGGATCTGTGTTTGGAGTACCCAACACAAGGAAGTGAAAACTGTGTCCACAATGGGAAGATGTGGTGTCAGGGTCAAAGTCCTGAAGACAGGCATTGGGGATTCATCTGAAAGAGCACCCCACACACAAAGTCCATGGGGGGATATGCCCATCCCCGTGTCCTAGGTGTCCATTTAGCCTGCCTCTTTGCAGTTGGGAGTGACCTGTCGCTTTGGCTGAGTTCATGTGCACGTGTACTCAGCGGACACATCTTTGGTGCTGCCTTCCAAAAGCTGGCCCTAATTTCAGACCAATTTACTGTTCCAGTGAAATGAACCTGCAAAACATATGGCACAAATAACATTTGCCTAAGTGGACTGCACGGTTCAGGTTTGATTTGTGACTTCTCTTTACAGTCCCATCCACGTGGGAGTCTGTGATAGATCTTTAAACAGAATAAAACAAAACCCCATCTGCAGCTGCCTTTCATCAGGGAGAGGGCTGCAGACAGACTCCAGCGCGGAGCCTCTGTCTGGGGCAATTGCTGCAACTACCATGGAGGATGGTGCTCGGACACCGTGGGCAGCAGCTACAACAAAGAAGGACGGCCCTTGTTTAGCTTGTGCCTGGTTGTCTTCGAGACAGACATTACAGCCACTTACAGAAATTCAGTCTGAAGGGGAAAGAAAGAAGAGAGAGAGAGAGGAGAAAGAAAGGAATCATTAAAAAAACCCACCACTATGATGGAGATTTGGTAGTGGATTTTAAATCACATTTAGACATAAATCCTTTGAGTTCACAATTTCCATAGATTACTGGCATCTGTGGACCCCAGATAGACTGTAATCACTAAGATTGTTCTAATCTTCCTATGGGAGGTTTTTCAAAGGAAGTATTGAATTACACCAATTCTTAGCAGGGCTGGGTTTTAACTTGCAAGAAAGTGCTTTAAACCCAAATGCATACATTAATGCCAGGCCTATAAAGTGAGGGTATAATGCTTGTGACTTTCATATATCCTGATGTGTAATTTGTTATCTGGACAATAAAACTTCACAAGAGACGCACATGCTTAGCTGCAACCAGTGGCAAGCATACTGCAAAATGTCAGGCTCGTGTTTGGACCTTCTGTGTGACAGTCCTTTGAAGCACACCTCTGCTTTTTTGCAGAGAGCAGTGCTTGACTCATGCACCAGGCTTGAGCCGTGTTCTAACTCAATCTTGCTACAGCATAGTGCTCCATGCCATTGCCCTGTGTGCCTGCCCCTAAACCCAGGTCCCATCATGCTCTGGAAGTAATCAGGATTGAAAATAGTGTGGCTGTAAAGAGTTCTCTTTGGTATGGAAAACTTTGTACAGAAAGAGCAAAGTTGTCATCCCTGCTTATGACCAGAGCATGTAGAGGGGGAGCATCAGAGGACATCAACAGAATAAACGTAACTCTGCTCACACCTATACAAATGCAAGCTGAAACTGCTTCTACAGAACATGCTGGAGGGATGTGGGAAGCTGGTGTGAGATGGAAATCACAATTGCTGTGTCAGATTCGTCACTGGTACATGAAAATGAATGGAATTACACCAGGGATTATACTGTCCCCATATGGGTTTTTATGCCTGGTAACTCCTCAGCTTTAATGGGTATCAAATTTGCGCCTGCTATACTGGGTTGCACAGCTGAATGCTTTTGCTCTAGTGCTGAGGGATTAAATAGACAATTGAGGTTTCTCAGAAAGGATGTAGAAAATGTAAATCAAAAGGAGAGTCACTGGAACTGGTTGCAGTGCTGACAACCCTTACAATGCACGCTGCCTCCGACTGCTCA
Organism: Todus mexicanus; assembly: GCA_013389965.1. NCBI lineage: Eukaryota > Metazoa > Chordata > Aves > Coraciiformes > Todidae > Todus > Todus mexicanus. Next base: position 34,510 of record WEIS01034800.1, read on the forward strand.
CAGTGACCGGCTACAGCAGTGCTTGGGCTGATGCAGAGCAGCCTTGGAGCTGTACACAGGGAGAGCGGGGCATGGAACTGAGAGCCTATGAGTCCTCGATAACCTGCTCCCAGGGCTTCCATCTGCAAGCTAGGAAGCTGAATACAGTCTCCCCATGTGGCCAGGAGAGCTGGTGTGTCCCTGGTGTGGGGAGCTGCCGGAGGATGGCTGTGCTCTGCAGGACTGTGCCTCTCGTTTAACATGCCAGTCACCAATCAGATCCCAGCACGGGTGAGTGCATTCAGACAGCCCTGAAATTTTAGGGGCTTGTCAGGGAAGTTTGAAGGCATCTAAGGTAATGCTATGCCTGCCCTGAGCTGAAATATACTGGAGGGAAGGACCTGACCTTGAGAACAGATTCATGCTGTGCTGCATTACTCTACAATCAAAACGATCCAATTTACTGGAGGGTAAACATTTTTGTTAACTGCTTGGGAACCAGTCAGCACTTATTTTATGACAATGCAAGTTTCCAGTTTGGTGTTTACTTAGGGGGAAAAAGAACTATCTTTTTGGTTTCATTTGGTTTGAGGTTTTTGTTTGTTTTGGAAGAGTACTGCTTCCCTGCAAGGAACCACAGAAATTTATTCTCCACAGCTGTGTGAAAGCCAAGTTGTGCAGAGAAAACCTGTTTCAAACACTTGATGATGTTCATGCAAACTCCATTCATGTGATGGGACAACTAGTGTCCATGATAGAAGACTGTGATGATAACTCCATATATCAGTATGATGTTGTCATCACCATGATGTTTTGCTGGTTGCCTTGTCTTAAGTAGAGGAAAGGAAGATAAGGAGGTTGGGAGTGCCAAGCACCACCACACTGCGCTCAGAGTTAATAGCTGTTTGTTACCTACCATGCTGTGAAGGTGAGAAATGAATCCCTTGACTCCTTTCTGAATAGACCTGTGGAGTGCAGAGGGTGGTTTTGATAAGCATGGTCTGCAATGATGTGGAGGGTGCTGTGACGAAGGTGATGACACTGTGGCGTGTGTTCATGAGCCAAGGATGCCTCTGTATGCTTTTGGCAGTAACAGTTATTTTACTTTCCTGCCTGAGATTAACAAGGTGACAACCCCATCAAAGCCCCATTTTGGACTCCCCAAGGTATTGCAGATATTGGGGTGGGCTTCTTGTCCATCCCCCTGCCCAAGGATCTTGGTATCGGTGTATGTATGAACAGAGAAAGGCAGCTGTTGCTTGTGTTGTGGCCCTCATGCTTGACAGTGTTTCACTCTGTCGCCAAGGGGAAGCTTGGCCTGATTTTGTGTGCAGAGCTTATCCTGGTTTCAGTGACGGTGAGACATTTCCCAGAGTCTATTAAACTGCTTTGGCTCCGAGTAGCCTTTCTCCTATGTCCAACCACTTGTTTGCCATACGTGTCAGCTTGCAGATATGTCCTGGCTTAAGCAGCTTGTTGTGGTATAACCTGTTCTGAAATGCATATTCGGAATGGTTAACTGTGTTCCCTCCTATCTGAAAGAGTACAACTTCTGTACTCGGGTCAGACCTTCTGGCTGGGAGCTGCTGAATTTGCCTCTCAGGAGTGAGTTTCTTTAAAAACGATCAAACATTTCAGGACATGCTATGCATCCTGGTTGCCTTCAAGTGGGATGAGACAGGAGGGGATTGGTGGCAAGCTCCATGCCTCTGGTAACTGAGTCTACACAGCTGTGCTATGGAAAAGCAGTGTGCTGCATTTCCTGCACATACTCTTGACCTGTGGCTAATTCATCTTATCAGCCTCTCCAAGAGCACTAGACAAATGTAGGTGTGTAGGAGCTGGCAAGCTCTGTCTAGGTGGTTTGTGTGGTTTGAGGACAGACACGGGGCTCCACGCGTGTGTAACCAGTCTCAGGGTTTGGATTCCTTCTCCAATGCCTCCGTACTCTGTAGTCTTCTCTTTTTCACCTCCTGTTTATTTCCTTCTTGCTGTCAGCAGATCAGCAGGACACATTAGATGAAGCGTAATTCTGAACTAGATCTGGCTCCCATCCACTCGGTTTGGAGTGGCCTCATTTCACACAGCCTTATATGCATGTCCAAAAATACTCTTCAGCTTTAGCAAAGACCTATGGAAGAGCAGCATATATATATGCAACAGGAAGACCAATAGGACTGCCTGAGCTGCCTGAGTTGTCACAGGCTTTGTACAGACCTCTGTCTCTCAGACTGAACGGTATTCATGACTTAAATGGATGATTTATCTTGATTTACTGGAGGTTCACTTACAAATACAATAGGATTATGGATTGTGGGTATCCTCAAGTAGATTATTCCTCACAGAGGAGTTATTTTCTCTGCATCTTACCTTTCTGAGTTTAAAACCAATGATTTAGTAGCTGAGGACTATCAGGGGAAGACAGTGCTCCTGATTTTTCTCTGGTGAATTAATAACAATTTTGTAGAAGACAATGAAATGGTAATAAGCAGAATAAACCTGAGTGAGTAAGAAGCATGAATGTAACTTCCATTTATTTTCCACAGCACTTAGGCAAAAGCTTTACCCGTTACGCATGGTGGTTTCTACTTGGATCTGGTTCAAAAGATTCTATGGTCAGATTTAAGCCCGAGTTGCTATGATTGAAGCCACAACAATGGTGAGGTGTGGAGTTCTCCATGTGTATACACTCTTTTAACCTGGAGCCACTGTAAAAGACCTGTTTGAATCCCAGTCAATTATAGGCTAAACTAGGACATATTACCTTGCTGCAGTCTTCCAGTTAATGCAAGGTGAATTATCACAGCTAAGCTGATCCATGTGGTTTGATCCATCTCCAGATTGTAAACACATCACTGTAGTATCTCAACTTCTTCTTTATTCAGTGGAGACCTAGGCAATGCAATCAGTGGAGTCGTGGAAGCAATTTAGCTGACCAAGTATTGTCTTTTCCTATATGTGATTAGGATCGTGTTCATCCATCTCAGCTCGTTGTGCATGTTAGAGCCTGCCCAAATTCTGAGCAATCTGTTCATGGTGTGTAGCATGATACTTGACTTTAATTGGGACCATTTATGGAATAAAGTTCTATTCATCCTGGATAAGGGTATAAAACACTCTGAGATAGCATGATGCAAAGTACTGTGTCAGGCCACACAGTTACTTTTGTTTGAGCTGTATCCAAAAGGCTGCATACTATCAGTGCAGAACTGCTGTGATCCTTCATTGATAGATGGAGCGCTTAATAGATGGAGTACAGAGAGCCAGAGACCCAGCACCACAAAGAGTGGTGACACAATCATGTCCCAAGTTAGTGGGTCGTGATTGCCTGTACAAATGTGATTACCTGTTTGAATGGCCCATGGTTGATTTCTGTCTCAAACAAACTCAGAAACATTTCACGGGCACAGCTCACCATTCCCAGCAGACAATTTGAAAGTGTATTCAGACCCTACTTTGGAAGTTAAAAGAGTGTAATGATTTGAATGTTGTCTGTGGTGTGCTGTTGGTGGTGAACACCAGAGAACAGCCCCAGGGGTATTTAACTTCCTAGTAGAGACACAGGTATATGGGTTGTCCTTAAAGTTGCACAAAGAGCACAGAGCAAGGAAATGAACTCAGATCTTGTGCCTTCCAAACCCTTTCTGTAACAGGAGTTTAATGTACCTGGCAACCAGACAAAAAGAAAGCAAAGCGTGGCTTGTAGGGAGATGGAAGAAGCTGCAGCATTTCATCCCCTTGGAGAAGAGTGCAGGACAGTGGTGCTCAGGCTGGTGGAGATCTGTGCTGGTGAGTCTGCACAGCACAGAGCAATGCTGGGAACCATCTGGGAGCCATGAGAATGTCAGGGGAAGCTAGTATGGGAATTTTGGCTTTTGACCCTTTCCATATATTATTTTTCTAATAGAACTTGGTTGTTTTGTTTGATGCCATACAGCCATTATGGCCACAGACTTTCCCGTTGGTCTTGGTGATGGGAGATCGTTCTCTGAGCTTATTTATTTCTCCCACAGACAATTCATAACATTTCACCATTTAATATGGAGACATTTGTATAAAATCTACAAGAGGAGAAAAGCAGTCCATCACCAAAGAACTGTGCCACTTCTTCCTATTTGATGACTAATGGTAGAGTTCCTTAAGCCTTATCCCTTGGTATCATTTGGATTCCTGACAACTCTACTCTCTCATGGGATGAGTAAATATCAGTCTGTTCCCAGGAAGATTAACTAGTAAAATGACTGAGGGGGGAAAAAAACAACAACAAAACCACAAAACAACACCACAACTTTTCAGCCTGTTGCACTTAGACCGCTCTCCAGACTTCCCTTAGACTCTGCAGGCTTTATTTTTAACATGCTTTAATCTACCTACATTCATAAAATCCTGGAGTGTCTGAAAAGATGCCGGTTTTTTCTCACCAAGGCATCCAATTTGAGGAGGGATTTAGCACTTTGAATAAAAACCTTTGGTCTGCAAGGGAAAGAAATTTGTAAAACTAGTCAGTCATTGCCTGCAACAGTGCAGAATATGTCTTGCTTGATTTAAGTCAAACTTTCTGACCTGAACAGTAAGTCAGTGTGAAGCACCACACACGAATGAAAACTTCCCCGTCCATTGCAACCTCATGAACTTCCGTGAAGCCACGTTTCCCCTCAGCATCCCTGGAATTGGGATTTATTTCATTTTAGTGATTAGATACCTGGGCCATTTGTCTCAATTGCTTATCCAGACTGTCCCTGCAGTCAGTGGAAAGACACAAGAACATTCACAAAGTGCCTGGCCTGGCCTTTGGGTGGGTTGAATTGCCCTTAGGAGGTGCTTTTCTCTCCACTGACTTAAGGACCGTAGTCCTGGGACAAGTATGGAGGTTGAATCCCATGCTAGATGTCAGCAAAACCTGTGAGGCCTTTAGTTATGGGAAAGGGAACTGGAAAGCAGCAAAGGGAGGATGCCAAGATGACAAAGCTTACCGTAAGTCTCACTATTGCCTCCCTTTCTATATCCCTATCAAAGGTTCTTTGGAGGATGTATCCTCAAAGCTGCCTCCTGCACCTTCCTGGGTCACTATGAGGCCCATATCACCCATCTCTGCTGATCTTTCATGATCTGCTTTGCAGAAGGAGCTTGGGCAATGCTGATCCTAGGGCAAGGAGAGGCTGTGACAGGTCTCAGGGACTTTTCCGTACAGTAGCATCTTGGTTACTCGGTCAGCTTGATGCTGTCTCACAAGCTGGGTCTTCACTCATGGTCTGTCCAAACTCGCCTATATGTTCAGAAATCAGAGTCCTGGGCAGCCGCTTCACTTGGCTTTAAAACCCAGTTCACTATTGCTGGTACTATGGAAACATGAAGCACTAGGGAAGTGGAGAGCTTAGTTCACAGACACTTGGTTTTCCTTTTGCATTTGCAGTGAAGACTCAGGATCCAGCCTTTTAAACTGAGTTTCTTAGCTGCATTTCACTGAACATGAATTAAAATAGACATCGCAGATACAGTGAAGTGATTTATAGCATCTGACTCCACAGGCTTCTGAGATCCAGTTTATATAACAGATGCTCTACATACACCAGCTAATTCCTGCTGTTGACACCAGCTGAGGACTGTTTACTTCATTACCCAGGCATGCTAATGACATGCTCCCACTTCCCCAGTCATTTTGTTCAAGGAATACAAAGCTCTCTCCTAATGTTAATGAGATAATCAGTGTGACACCCCTCTGAGCAAGTTTGCCCAAATGTAAAATGAGGCATGGAGAGTTTAAAAGACCTACCCACATTCACTCTCCCCAAACTGGGATTGAACTGGAAGTGCCAGCTACCTTGTCCCTAGTTGTTAGGAACTGCCTCACCTAAGGTGCAACTCCAACACAAAAATAGAGCTTTCCATTTGTATGGTTGGTTTTTTTTTCTGGTTATTTCTTGTTTTGTTAGTTTATTCATGGTAATGCTACTAATGTTCAGAAGAATCACTTTCTATCTACTAGATTGGGTCTTTTGCAATTGTAGCTAGCAAGGGCTTAGCACACTGGAACACCAAACTGAATCATTTCTTCTTAGGTTTCTTCTCAGGATGACACACGTAGTTTTACTTCTGAAATGCACAAATGACCCTGGGACTCAAGGCAGTGCTGGGCTTTGAGGACAAAGAAGAGGAAAAAGAGGACTTCAGTTTTCTCTTGGGATCTAAGCTTCATGTTAGGTAGGAAACAATTTATATGACTTGAGGAAATTCCTGAGTTTGAGAAGGGGAAGTTCAGAGGTTAAGTCTATGCTTCTTCATTAGATGGAGCATGCATATGTGTCTTTGAGAGTAGTCAGGAGCATGGGCACTACCTTTCCAGTGCAGCTGATGGTTAAAATTGTGCAGTCTAAACCAAAACACACATTAACCCAGGTGATTCCTCTCAGTGAAGGTTTCAAACTCAGACTGTGAGAACACCGTGTGCCCTGTATCACAGATGGAAACCTTTCTGCCCATTGTCTCTCCAAGGAGGGATAGCAAATGCAAGGAAGCTGCTCTCCCGATAGCCATGCTTGTTCTTACTGCCTTCTTATTGCTGTGGGAGAGTTTGAACATTAGAATGACAAAGAGTATATCCTAAGACCGTGAGAGGTATCTTATCTGCTTGGAACTTGGGCATCATTTTGGCAAAACACTGAAGCATATGCTTAGACTCTAGCTGTGGTTTGTGGGTTTTATCAACCTAAGCAGAGCTGGAGTTGAAAAGAACCTCATGAGGAGGCCCGACTCCACCTTCTCCCATTTTATCTTGAGGCAGGATCATCAGTTGCTGAATCAGATGATTGTATAGCCTGTTTCTGCAAACTTGCAACAAGATTCCTCATCCTCCAAAGGCAGACTGTCCTATGGTACTTAATGCGTCTTCTGTGAGACCAGATTCAAAGAAATTATAGGATATTACATTTCAGAGAGTAATTTTATGAGTGGTTTTACTCAGTCATTTATTTCACATGGAAACAAGGCTCTAAGCATTGGTGATTCAAGACCATAAAGGTGTAGGGGTGATTTTTTTTCTGAGTATCCTGCATTTAGCTTTATCAGAAGATACAGTGGACATCAGAAAAAAAAAAAAGCATTGATATCTAAAGTGATCATGGTGTATACAGGTGCAAATTTTGTAATGAGATCTTTTCATGTCTGGTAATTCTCCACCAGCACCTTCCTGGACTGTACTCAGAAATTAAGTAAATTTGAGGTAGTTTTAAAAATGGATGTATTTAGTAAGAGGGTATCTAATGCTTTTCAATAAGTCTTTCTTGTAATATATACATTGATTTTTCAAGAAAGCTAGTTATGTGGGAAAGGTTGCAAATGCCGTTTTAAAGAGAAAAGAGTATTTATTTCAAGTGAATTTCTTTTCACATTATCCTACTGTAGTAGAGCACTATTAGGTATCAAAAAATAGCAAGTAGTCACAAAAAAACCTTTTTTACACTGAATTAAACTCGGAATTAATTATTGGTCAGAAAAACAGGAGGGCAACTGTGACCCTTCCAGGCAGGACACAAGCACCATATTCCACATGCTAGGGATCCTTCTTGGTACGTGAAGAGGAAGAAGCAAAGCCAAGTTTCTGCCCTGTCTCCTCCCTTCAGCAGGCAGTGAGAGCATGCAGGCTTGAGGAGCACCAGTGACTTCTGGCCCACTATCAAGCCCTAAAATTGCAGAGACTCATCTGATGCAAACCCTTGGTTCAGCTGCAGGGATGGGACCTGTGTCACTCATATGGGATTTAATCCTTCCTGGTTTAGGGTTAAAGCTACTCCTCTCTTGGGTTGAGCAAAGACACAGGGCAGTTGATTTCACTTCAGCTTCTAGTCTGAGTGGCCCAGATTTGGCTTTGACTGTAGATCCACAAGATGCAAATTTAACCCTTGCATGTTCAAGAATACAGTCTTGATTTAAATGAAGAGCTGTGTTCTTTTTCCTTAACACATTGCAGCAAACTTTCTGCTAGGAGGTGGTGGATGCTACTGCAGATGGACCTGGAAAGGGCACTGACAGGGCGGTACCAGGATGCTCAGTCCATCCCATTCAGGGGCTGTCCTGCTGATGAGAGGCACTCCAGCCCTGGCCCTCCTGACCACTGGAGCAGGTCTGGCACATACGGTACGGTGAGGACAACCATCTGGTTTGATTGTCCTGATTTAGGCAGTGGTGGTCTTGCACAGAGATGCACCACGAGGACCTCCAGACAGTACCACTCACATGGCTTGTGTGCCTTGGGAAGCCTTTTCCCATTTCTTGACCACCCTTTTTCATCACTGTTTCTCACCTCCACTCTTCTCTCAAATAAACAACCCACCCCTAGTGACTTTTCCCCTTCTTGGTGCCTTACCACAGCAGCTTTGTAGACATCAAAAGTCTAGAAATGGTACTGGTAGAAATCTGCAAGCAGAGGTATAAAGAATGACCATTTTTTAAAGTATGAAGCCAAACTTTGCTCAATTCAGGATTTGTCAAAGCTTCTAGAGAATGACTCATTTATTTTTTTCCACTTCTCCAAAGAAGCCACTGTTGGACTACATCCCTGTAGCAAGCATTGGCCAGATCTTTCACAATATTGTTTATAGCTCATTTTTAGGCTTGTTGCATGCAGAGAACACTTGTGTCATTTCAGGCACCAGCAGGTGAAATACTGAAGAAAGAAAAAGATTACAACTTCTGGAGGAGCGCTCTGCAGCGTTGTGGCTTAGCCATGCATGCGGTACATCTAAAAATAACAGCTAATGGAATGGGAAGCCAAGACGATCTGTTGATTTATAATGGCTTTTTTCCTGGTTTATTGCTTGAGTGCCCTACCCACTGAAATTTGACGTTGCAGCCAGACTGCCATTAGATAATCAACCAATGTGCTTCTCTTCGTTACTGTGAAGCCCTCTGAATTTCTTGGCACGAACCATTCTTTTCTAATATCATCTGGGCAAATTAGAAACATGACTTCTAAACTAATCACAGTGTTTTGTTCTATTCCAGTGATAGGTATAAGGATATAGGCTAAGAACCAGTGTTAGAGATACATGTTCAAATCTGAGCAGGCTCTAAGAAATGTGCTTTGGCTGGATTTATAGTTCATTTTAGAGACAAGTTTGTATCATCAGTTTGCATCAAGAACCAAGGAGATGATAAAATGTATGTGTCCAGATTTTCTTCCTTTCCAGTTTCAGAATTAATCCTTGAGTTGACTTTAGAAAAGCATTTTGTCCCTAGTAAAAGAAAACCACGTGAGGCTATTGATCTCTTTGTATATTTTTTACTTTTAAAGGCACAGTAGATCATACACTGAGAAAGTAATATTTTATGTGGTTTGTAGAAAATAAATCTGTTTTATCACTGCAATAAAAAAAAGAGCCAGATGTTTAGAGGAACATGTTCCATATGGACGAGGTTTAAAGTTGTGGAACTTGCTAAAACCATGCAAAGCTGCAATTATGGAGAAAACAGGAAAGCAGCTTCCTCCCAGAACGAGCACCGCTTCCCAAGGAGGAAGCGAGTCTTTTTTCTGTGCTCTTTGTTGATTTTGAAGCAGAGGGACACCTATTAAGTCATGACTGTAAAAGGCTTATGCTGGCAATGACATCAGTGGTAAAACCGCCCTCCTTCCCTCCCCACAACAACTCCAACTGCACTTTTAAAAGACTTCTGCTTCCCCTATAAAAAGGTGGAGGATGCATTATTTCTTTGTTTTATGGCCAACGTGCTGTTTAATATAGGGATAGCGGCACTGTCCCTTTTTTGAACATATTTCCAGCTTTGCAGAGAGCTGAGGTGCCTACTAAATTTGCATGAAATGAAACAAAGCTCCTCCTTAATGAGCTAATTTAACCTCCCTTTACAACCCAAAGCCCCGCTGTGCTGAGGTGTGGCCTGCCTCACCCCCAAGTGCGCCTTGCTGCCTGCTGATCGAGGTGGAAGTCTGCCGGCTGGCTTTAGCCCAGCGACTGGCAAGCACCAAATGTTTGTTGCCTAAAATGTCGTTTAACAGGAGGAGGAACAACATGGTGCTATGCTATGGAGAGCATATAATTGTGTTCAGTTTTTTAATGAGGGTTGAAAGAGGTCTGCGTGCTACTAAAGGAGAGCAGTGGTCATGCCGTGGCTTTCTGAGGACCAGTGTGCTCCTGTGACAAGCATGCTTGAGTGAGATTGAATACTGATGTTGTCAGCAGTTGGGATTTAATCTGAAAGCCCACAGTATTTCACCTCAATCCTTAGGGTGATTCCATGAGGAACTGAGGCTTTGAATTCCCAAAACGCACTGACCTTCTCACCACGCTGCACTAGATGTTGTAACACAGGCAGTGCTACATCTTCACCTTTCCTTTAAGTCAGCCTCTTACTGGCATAGTTTACTATTCTCTGATCTGGAGGGGCCATAAGGAGGTGTGAGAAGCAAAGGAAACCTACTAAAGCCTGACTCTGTAAACTGGAGCTGAATCTTGCATTTACAGAGCATGCCATGAAACATTTGATTTCTGCCTGTCATTGTAGTTGTAAGTTTTGAGCAGAAAAAGGAGTCAAAATATGACCTAAACTTGATCTTTGTGCAAATCTATCCCAGGAGGCTGGTGAAAAAAAAAGTTCTAAATTGGTTATGCTACAGCTACCTTTAGTTTTCTACATTATTTTGTGACTTTGGGGCTTTATCCTTTGCTTTGTGAATGCTTGCAGTTGCCCATGCACTTCCCCTCCTGCATTTCTTCCGGGCAGGTCTGAGTACTTGTTTGAAGAGGAAAGATTTTCCCTCTTTTAACCCTTGTGATGGGTTTCCCATTTGCTTCTAGATGCTGCTTGTTCATGGTGCTGTTTTATTTCTAATCCTGAGCTATATCTATCTGCTGGGTGGGGGTAGCTCCTGAGTGCTCTGTGGACCACCTTGCAAACTAGCGATCATAATGTGTAGGTGACATTATGAAAGAAGTAGATGAAAATGGTTCTATGATATTCTGACTTGATGCTCAAGCCTGAGAAGGTACAAGTGGCTTTTTGAATCATGCAGTCATGAGGGAAGGTTTTATTTCAGGAGTCACAACCAGCAGCATCTGACTTTCTTGTGTCCTCCACCTGGGGCACACGCTAGTGTCTCTTGAGTACACTAATGAACTGAAATCTTTGGGGTCATTGTAGGAGGATCTAGGCAATGAGAAACCAGAAGATCAAACTAGGTGATTCAAGAGTCATCTTTATAATCACCAGTGCTTGCAGGAAAGGGTGGTATGTTTGTGGCCTGGAAAGAGGCCAACGTGAAACGTCGTCAACCTCAGCTCAATTTAACTAAGAGCATTTTTGTTTCTAGCTCGTTTTATCACACCAGACCAGTTACTTTCATGGGATTTGGAGTAAGTGCTGCCGCACTGCACTGGAAGTTTTGACAGTTCTTTTAGTACCCTTTAACAGGCTTAAGAGATAGGCCAGCGAGGAACCGGGATGACATCCTCTGGAACACAAGGCTTCAAAGCAGACGGATTCCCCCTCCCTCTTTCCCCCTGCCCCTCAAAGTGCAGCGCCTCAATGACTTTGGAGTTACAGATTTTGAAGCTGCCGTGAAAAAAAAAAAAAAAAAA
>WEIS01034800.1:46103-81544 GCA_013389965.1 Todus mexicanus
AAGTACTGCAAGTTGTAAGGAAGCAAGAAGTATTTGTGATATCAGAGCCAAGCGGTTTAAGAAACAGTGAAAGCAAAAGATGTAGCAGCTCTGAATTCTCGTGCACGCATTTATAGATTATAAAGCTCATCGGTGGGGGAATAATTTGTAAAATCCCCATCGTTCTTCTTCCTGTGTGAGTTGGCTTTCAATACTGTACAACAGAAACAAATTCTGTGTATAGAGCATTTTTTCTTACATCGCCATCTCCACCTTCCCCAAATATCTTTGAAAACATGATTTTCCCCTCTTCTGCATTTTCGTCATTAATAGAAAAACAACTATATCATTTTTATTCTTCTTTTATTTTCCAGTATTAGCATAAATTAATACCTTACAAAGATTTCTTTTATATCCAGTGGTAGAAAGTAAGACACAAGAATTTTGAACTCAGTTTGTTGTTTTTTAAAAACAAATTTCATCTTATGTCTTTGCTGGCTGCACTTGAAATTTAGCCTCATTTGTGAGCTAGAGATATTCCATTATTAACACATACATGTAGACAGAATGAGTTAAAGTACTAGTCACAATTGTAATTTAAACCAGCAAGTAAATAACTTCAATTTATATAATCCTTTGAAGTCTTGATTTGCTTTGTATAATTTCGATGTTTTCCAAAGGAAAAGTTGATGTTGTTTCATAGCGACTAAAATAAATTGATTTGCAACTATAAATGGATTTTGCACTAAAATTGGGGTGGTTTTAACAATTTAGAGGATACATAATACATACATCTTGAAGCCCTAGCATACTTGACCACATATATATCAAAATTTTAATGTTATCTATTACAGCATGAAATAAAGCCATTTTTATTATTGAGGTTTTTCTGGTAATTTATATCAAATTGCATAATTGCATGTGCATAGAGTCAGAATGCAAAAATGAATTAGAAGACCATGCTATTAAGCTGCCTATTATAAAATGAATATGCTAGATACTAGCATGTCAAAACTAATCTATTTTTTTAAAACTACTTGATGTATTAGATGGTAGGAAAACCTATGAGATTTGATAGATTATTTCAGGCATCCTGTCCTTCAATTTTGAAGTGGGTGAAAACATCTTGTACTTAGATTTTATTCCTAGACTTGAGAGGGAAACTCAGTCTGCTTTTTTTTTTTTTAATTCTTAAGTGGCGTCCTAGCACTGAGTGAAGTAATTACCAAACTGAACTTAACTGAAGGAACTGAGAGGAAGAAGTACTTTATGCACCTGCAAAACAAGTTGCAGCTATCAAGAGCTGGTTTATCACTTCAGCAAATTCTTGTTCCAGGTGCTCAGCAAGTGACTTCCCCAAAGCCTGTTGTGTTACTCTCTTAAAACTTCAGTAACCACGTGCACTGCCTGGATGCTATTGGTGTTTTATTTAAATTGTAAAAATAGATTGCTTAAGTGCCATGTAAAAGATGTCAAGATTTTAAATATAACATAAATAGGTTTATTCCTAAAGAAAAACACACTGTACTTAAACTGGATTAAAACAACAGTACTATCTGAATAAACAGACTGATAAAAAGGCACAAAAATCCTCACTAACCCACGCATTCCCACACAGTCTCTTTAGAAAAGAGAGGGAAATAACATTCTTCTTGAAATTATTCTTTAAAGTATAGTCCTTTTTTACTTAAGTCAATAGAAGCAACGTGTGAGTTACTGAAGAATTTTATATCTCTTTTACTCAGTTTATTAATACATTATTAAAAATTTAATTCCATTTTCGGAGTACCCAGACGTGTCTTGGCAATGTCATGTGGATAAAATAAAAAAAAAATCAAGTGTTACTGTTTTTACTGGAGGAAATTCAGAAGACAGTTTGAAGAACATTCCCCTCTCTACCTATTCTGAAAGCCTAAATTCATATTTTTCTTTCTGATAAGAAGTCATGAACTCATCTGATCAATGTAACATCCAGCAAGGCTCACTTTGCTACACACAAGGATATCTCTAGAGGTAGCAAGCAAAACATTCCTCCAACCTGGTGCCTGTGTCTAGTAATGACCAGGAGTGGAATTTAAACCAGAGTGCAGGAAATTAAATGATCATTCTACCAAGTGAATGACATTGCCATTTAATAGTAGCCACCGATGTAGTGAGGCCAAATGTGGACACTACTGAATCAAGTACTATATGTGGTTGTCTGATCACTTTTTGAACCCAGTTCTTCTTTTGGCAGTAAGTTCTCATTCAGCTCCACGCAAAATTTAGTTAAGACTGTGAGCAAGATGGATTAAGTGGTGTAAAACAAACATGAGACATTTCTGCTTTTCACAATGTCATTGGGAGATTTTTGGATGCCACTGAAGAACTTGCACTAATTTTAATGGAGACTGTAACATGCAATCTGAGAATAGCACTTGGCTAGGAGGATGAGTACATACCTACTCCAGCAAGCTTTGGTCACCTTGAAATTATTTTATAGGTGATGCCCTTCACTGAGTTTTGCAATTTTTTTTCCCAGCTTTATTACTGCCTAGAGAAGCAGTAACTGACATGTGGAGCACAGAGAGTGCATTCAAAAGGACTGAGGGGTGGATTCCCCACTTCTTCATATATGATAGAATTATGGCAAAAGAACTCTTATTCCTCTATGCTGTGAAACACGCAGACTTCAGAGCAGCTCAGAGCACAAAATTTTGGACCACAATCTAAAATTTCTTCAAATCTGAACCTTAACCAGAGCTTTTGGTTTAGTTTTACACTCTACGTATGGGTCTCTTGCTCCAAATACTGTCAACACCTAATGCAGTAAGCAAAAGGCAGGAATTAGGGATCACTCAGCATTTGTAGCACAGTTAATTACTTGTATAACATGTAATGACTTCCTGAGATCTGGCGAGAAGGCCAAAACTAGTGACTACGGCTAGATTCCCTGTAACTCCAGCTGACTGGAGGATTGCATCCTTCTCCCTTGGTTTCTTGGAGTAAAAAGAGTTTTGCCTGTGCAGTCTGAACTGCTGAACGAGATAAAGCTAAGTCAAAAGTAAACTCAAAAGTTATGTTTGATCAGATTTTCTAAAGGACCTAAGAAGCCAACCTGCAATTCCCGGCTCTCTAGCCATCTGATGGGAGACCTGTCCGGCCATAGCTTATTGCCCTTGCCATGGAGCTGGGAGATCAGCAGCAAAATGGGGAATGATGCATGCCTAGGTTTTATCTCAGTGAAATATCAGGAGGGTCCATGATGGTCATTGAGGGGCTTGGAAACCCTCCTGGAGTTTCAACTGTGACCTCTGAGACTCCATCCCTTCATTAAGCTGAAATTATCCAACTACTTTGAAACTTCTGGAAGGGATGAGAAGGCAATTACACAGGCAGGCAGCACAGTCATGTAAACATCATTCCAGTGGGAGACCAGGCTAAAGAAGTGAGTTTTGGATGTAGTTGACTTAGAAGCACAAGTTGGTTGTGCATGAGGATTAGCAGGAGTAAATTTAAACATGAAAAGAAACCCCACCAGCTAATATAAGAGTGAAAGGTGAAACCAATTATCCTTGTACCAAAAATTCCTGGTACTTACAGGAAAAGACTTATAGCTTTGAACAAAGGAAGGTCAGTCTCAGAAAAAGGGAGTACATTTTGTGAAAGAATCTCTGAAAGTCACTTTCTGCTGAAAGGTAGACAGTATTTTTCTAGGGAGTCCAATCATTTGCCTTTGCAGTTGTATACCAATGAACAGTGAGAATAACTATGGAATGGGGCTTGGTATTGGCCAGCTCAAATCTGAAGGCCTTTTTCTTTTTAGCAGCTAAGGAAAATAAGTTTTACAGCCCAAGAACAACTCAACAGTTCCTTCCCTGAAGCATAAAACATTCACAGAAATCAGTGGGGGTCCTGGCTGAGAAGGGAGCAGAATTCCTGGTTGAGCTTGTAGTCCCATACAATGCTCTGGCATGTAATATGCTGCAGATCTGTGCTTGGGCAAGTGAGGGAATGGACTTCATGGTTTACTTATGGATACTGAGCCATGGGGGGTGGGTTATGATGGTCTGTACAGACTAACGGTGTTACACTTGGTCTGTACATGCATTCCCGCACAGTTACCCCACAGATACGCCCACTGTACCTGTTAGAAAGTTTTCTCTGCTAGAAGAGCTGAGGGGTGGCCTATAGACTCAGAAATGATTTACCATCCATACCTGTCCATGAAAGGCCACCCAGATTTCAGATACAGCCACAGAAGCTCACACACCAACCCCAAAGGGCCCAAAGAGTAGCTCTGCCCACCGCCTGCACGTGGAAGCAATGGAGTCCAACCCACGTGCTGCTCCTGGCATCAAGCCTGCTTATGGGGAGTGGCAAGAACTAAGTCCACATTTAATATCAGGCGATCATTGCCAGGCAGTCAACATCAATTTGGAAAGGAGAAAGACAACTAAAGAAAAGACAGACTGACAGAGAGTCCCGAAGGGGCTCGCTGGGGCATACAGAGAAGAGCTTTTAGCCAGGTGGAAAGAGTTTCATGGCAGCAAAAGGCACCATGTAAACGCCTGCATGGCGCATGCTGTAGGATGCAAGAATGTGGCTGGATTACAAAAGGAGTTTGCTTTGTGGCATTCGATACAGTCCCTTGATTCATGGCTGGTTTTGTTTCTCTTTCGACTTGTTGTTTGAAACACATGTGCAAACTGGCCAGAGTTTTGCTTTTCATAGTGTTCAAGGATGATCAGAACACAAAGTGCTGTCTCATGAGTTTTGTCGACTCTGTTCCCTTCCAGAAATTTGCTCACATCTGATTTTATTTCCTCTGCCCACTCTCTGTAGACAACCAAGTTTCCAGTGTCATTTGCCTCCTACGCACGCTCATTAACCCATTTCCCTCCACCTCTGGTTCTGCAATGCCCATTTTATCCAATTAATGGTAGGAAATAAGTGAGGTTTTTATGACAGGGGTGTGAAGTTCCGTCTGACACTTTGCATCTTTCCAAAGAACAATGCTTTCTTAATAATTATGTTCAGATGACCATTAAGTTGGTGCTGCCACAGTTCTCCCTTCAGTTTTAATGAATATAATAAACAGGAATGAACCTCTGCTATCTGCAGCTGCTACCATTGTCTGTGAACTGTGTGTTGCTTCAGAGAAGTTTATTTTAGCTTTAAACCTTTTTCAAACAATGTGCAAGAGAGTGAGAAAAAAAAAAAAGTTGGTGTTTTTTTGTCAGCTCTTGACTTTCCCAGATGTTTTTGGTATGAGAAATGCTATAGACAATTGAAAAGAAGCCTTATTTTCAGAAGTATTTGGGAAGCGGGACCCCAGTAAAATGACAGGGGTCTGAGAGTGCTCAGAAAATCATCAGCGCTGGCATGTAAAGTCTCTCCTTGGTTGTATGACCATGCAAATCCCCGGTCTGTCAGTGGTAGAGTATCAGTGTAATAGAGCACAGGTTTTTCAGTCCTGCTCAGGCAAGGAGAAAATCCTGACCTGACAATCGTCTTGTTCAGGGGAAATCTTTTAAGCTTTTTAAAAATGTCAGTCTATCCCAGCAATGCTTTGCATCTATGACTCTTCAAGCACCAGTTTCAAAGGTTTTTTTAATAATTTCCAGTACTGGGAACAGACCTGTGTGAGACTGAGACAAAGACCCCAAGAGTCATAGTACCTGGTCCTTGCTCTGAGCACTGACATTTAACTGACAGAGCACTGCAGATGGACAAATATTTATTCTCATCTCATCTGAATGGATTTCTTACTCTGTGTATTTTGACCTTCGCATTTTTCATTCAATATTCAGACACAACCAGTGCTAGATACAACACTTTTAGTCACCATATCCAAGTTAAATTGCTCTTCCCTAAATATTTTATTTCAGAGGCGAGGATCTGCAGGAGTCCTGAAAAGTTCTAGCGCGGGAAACATTTAGTTTAACATTATTGTTATGTACACACAGCTTTTGCAGAATTGTGATTAAGGTTGTGTCAGCAAGTAACATTTAAAAGCCAAGTTTAGGGACTTATAACTCACTGAAGAAATTCACTTGGGGCTAGAAGTTGGCTTTTCAAGCAGTTCTGTGGGAGTTAGCCAATATCTTTGAATTTCTTGGCTTTGAGTCACACTGTAAAACATGAGTTTCTTATTTTCTCTGTTTAAAAACTGATCTGTTGTCTTCCCACCCATAATATAAGGTAGCCCCAGTTGTTAATGTTTCACCTAAAAATAGTTCTGTATTTCTTATTCAGGGGCAGAAAATTGGTCAGTTGCAGACAGATTAACTAAATAACCAAACCCACATTTGTGCACTGTTAGTTATATTTCTGATGAATATGGCTGATACATCACTTTTCTGTGACAATTTGTAATATCGTTTCCACCAGGCTGACCATGAGGATTGTAAGGTGTTTGGAGGATGTCTTAATTCCCTGAACAGACAGCACACGTGCATAGTGTTATTTGCCTTGCATGTGCATGACAGATTAAAATTCAAATGGTTTCATCTCCAAATGAAAACGTTAGGTGATGACTTTACTTGCACAGTTGGTGGTTTTGTTGGGTTTTTTCACACTTTTATGTATAAAGGGATGAAAACACTGTGAAGCCTCTTTCCTCTGAGGTTTTTCAGGGTTTAAATTAAGGCTTGCAACAGCCCTGGGAGGGAGGTTTTCAAACCACCAATTTTTATGAAACATATGCTGATATTATATTGTGAGTAGGTAGCTGTGTTTGCTGTAACGCTATATACAGTATTGTAAGGCTGTACATACAGTTACCTTAAATGACTACTGTGGCGTTATCATCTGGAAACCTCACACCTTTTTTTGCGTAGCACTAACATGAAAGCAGGTTCTGATTAGGAATATATGAAGTTGCTCATTTTCCCTTCATGGAACTCTTTGAAATATCTTTGGATTTTGATGAGGAGGTGTTCAGAGGAGGATTTAGTTCTCTTGTAGTTATCATAAAATTTCAAGTTTACCCAAAAAACTCTTCCACATCCTCTGCCAACATCTGTCATTCTTCTTGTTATGGCTCCTGGACTGGCACCCAGCCCCGCTCTGTCAGTAAGCCTGGGATTGAGTGGTCTCCTCTTCAGGAAACCATCAGCTATCTGCTCAAGAAATTGAGGGAACATACTCCAATGGCTCTGCTTTGATAGGATCCTGTGAAAACAGCTTTCAGGTTGTATCGGCTCTGTGGCTGTTGATGATTATTTTGAGGACTCCTACTCCTACTTAGAATAGACCCAAAGTGGAAGTCTGGTGTTAGGAAGAAGTCTTTTATGGGAAGAGCTTGTCTTTTGGGAACAGGACTTTTGAGAGAACTGGCAGTGATAGAAAGGAGATATGGAGGACAGGGCTGGAGTGGGGATGAGGAAGGCTACAGCTCATGAAGAGGAGGGTTCCAGGGAAACTGCTGCAGAAGGAGATGTGCACAGGGGCCTGCAGAAACAGCTCCAGAGTTTTTAGCCAGTAGCAAGACACCTTCGATGAGGCTTCAACGATTAAGTCCCAGAGAAAACTCTTGCTGCTGCTATTAGGTTTTACTTAAATAAAAGTGTATCTTAAAGGTAAACAGCCTTTTAGCTCTAGCACTATTTTACCAAACCCCAACATACTAGAAATTATACCTGTCCTGCCTTTCTCAACTCCATTTGCTGACACTGTTGGCAGATATGCCCCCCCAGTCCTCTCTTCCTAGGCTGAAGAACACCAGTTTCCTTCCATTCCATGTTTTATTTCACTTTGTTGCCCTTTTCTTTATATCTGCATTATCTGTTCACTTGTCCTCTCCCTCCCACAGCTCCCTCCACATGTAGGGTGAGAGGATGACTTCCTGCATTAGAGAGATGTTACCTTTCAAAAGCCATCCATGACCTGGTTTTGGTTGTTCTGCTGGGGGTTTCACACAAGACCACTTCTTGCAGTTGAGAGAGGGGGATGATACATAATAGCTTAACCCATTAACATGGTTAGCATAACATGGCTTAATATTGCTCACAGTTCTGCAAAACCTCAGACCACCATAGCCATTGCTGCGATTTCACAAGCCCTAGAAGTACTCACAATTTGACATGAACAAGTTCACATGGGAGACTGGAGATAACGCAGGGGTTGCAAGGCAGCACATGGTGTTTGTGGAGGGAAGGGAACATCAAACACATTGAGATTGCCACTGTAGCTTCTTCATTCTCTGACACCATGGGGAAGGAAGAGCTGCCTCTCAAAGGTCTAGGAAAGACAGAACAGTTGAGTGACCTGGTTGGCTTGTGCCTGTTGTGTTTAGCCTGGCCACCATGGGTCTTGCCATAGCACCAGGGAAGGGTATGCAGCTAGCCCAGATGTTGGTGCAGATGGCTGAGAGGGACCAGCTGAGGTAGCTGATGAAAAAACTTCATCAGGTGCTGCTTCGGTGAAATGTTTACTCGTGGGTATTTCCTGGGATTTTAAGAGAAGGAAGGCAGCAGTATTTGGTACCCACTAATTAGATGCAGTTTGAACTGTGTTGTGGTAATGTAGTGAAAATCTGGCCCCTGCTGTGACATCTGCAGCCAGACAAATGACACCACCCAGCCTCTGGTCAAAGCCTATGTTTTCAATTCTGCAAATAACAGTTAAAACACTGTAAGGATTTCAGAAAAAACGAGTTGTATGAAAGAGTAATTCCTATTATTTACATAAAACGTTAAACAGGACTGGAAAATGCATACTTTTTTTTTTTCATAAAGGTGCTTTATGGACAGTAAATATTCTTTTTGATTTCTTTCTATTATTTTTTGAGACAAAGGCTGTTACTATTCTGCTGAGTAGTTCCATGTTTAAAAAGGGAGAAGCTTCATTGTAGAAATTATCAGATCTGAAGACTTGGAAGTTGTTTACTTTGGGGCATGTGAAGTCTTCTTCCTAATGTACACGTTACTTACTTTAAAAAGCCAGCATAAGACTTCCACATAATTCACTAAGATGTTAGAAAAACTTTAATTGAGGCTCACAAGTGGATTTTTTCTTTTTCAAGAAGGAATGGTGTCATCTCCAAAAGCAGAGCTTAGGGGATCTCCCAAAATGGAGAGCAAGTGCCGAAAAGAGGAGAGACTTCATGAATGCTGCAACAATATCAGAGGAAGTGAAATGCTCTTTTCCAATGCTCAAGCTTAGATGAGTTTAGGACTGGAAAACATCTGTAGATGTCAAAAGGGTTGGCTGAGAATAGTAATGCAACCAAATGGATGCCATGCTATGTAGTGAAATCATACTTCTGGTAAATAGGAGATCTATAAATACTTTTTTAAGGCTTGAAAAATTATTAAAGGAGAGTGTAGTACCTGGTTATGTGACCCTTCAAGAGCTCCAGCTGCTCAATAGCTTGTTTTGGACTACAGCAGAGAACCAGAGGCAGTACATTTAACAGATGTGCTTTCAACCTTTGAGAACACATTACTAGATGTCATTTCAGAATGCTACCAGCATATTGCCAGGATGATGTGTGCCGTAGACTTCCGTATGAAGCTGCTACCACCACAAGAAGATGCTCAGTCTGTTGGCTAACAGCGTAACTGCCTCCTAGTTTTGTCTTTGGAGGTCTGTGATCCTCAGTGTGCTGGCATAGTGGCAGCTGCCAGAGATGCCTGTCACTCAGTCATGTAATAGGCTGACCACTTTTCCTAACATTAATATTAATAAGTCCTTCCTCTCACATAGCATGGTGTGGGGCAGAGCAGTTGTGTTGTCTCACTGGAGCTACCATGGAGCATGTTCAAGCATTGTTCGGTGCTGAAAGCTGCCTCCAATTAACCAACATACACCTCCTTATTAGGAGTGGAGAATCAGCTGCCATTCAACGTGATGCTACTCACAGCATTCCCGCTTGCCACCAGCCAGAGAATTTGGTGTGTCCTAGCCACGTTTGCTCCACAGCCAAATGAACTCCCTTTCAATGAGACTTAATGTCCTCCAGCCTAGATCTTCAATGAGGTTTAGTTTCCTAAAGGCATAGAGAGCCACTAGGATTAAGAGGTCGTTAGCCAAATCCTGTTGACACTAAGGGGATACCCCTCTACCCATTGAGGCTAAACCCAACCTTGACCATGCACCAGCACCACCAGCTCCCTGTCCATATATTAACGTAAAGTGAACTCCAGGGTAGCTGAACACCCTGGGCTGAGCACGGTCTAGTTCTATGTCATACACACCACTGAGCTGCAGCCGTTGACTCAGAGACCATGCAGACAGCTGGCTGTGCTAAATTAGTCCTGCACAAATTATCAGAGTTTATGAGTCAAAGCTGGAAGGTCCTTTTGCAAGTGGGACCTCAGCTTCTACAGCACTCAGCAGCTTTTGTAATGTTAAACTCAGGCTGCTTGGCTGGGTCTCACCAAAGGGGCCTTGCTCCCCTTGCACACGTGCCGGCTTCTTCCCAGAGCATAGTGAGCAGGGATGCTCCCCATCACAGCAAGCACTGACGGCTCCCTCACTGGAAACCTCAGCTGAGACCAAGAGCAAAATCCTGCTGGTGGGCGCTGCCAGGGAAAAGGCTCACGCTTGCACACCTCCACCAGGCATTCGGCTA
Source organism: Todus mexicanus (assembly GCA_013389965.1). Classification (NCBI taxonomy): domain Eukaryota; kingdom Metazoa; phylum Chordata; class Aves; order Coraciiformes; family Todidae; genus Todus; species Todus mexicanus. The sequence goes on from WEIS01034800.1 coordinate 56,641, forward strand.
CTCCCTTTAAAGGAAATAAACCTCAGCAACAGCTTTCAACCTATGGGTTCCTTACCTAGCAAGGTCTTGCCATGAGAGTGTACTACTCATGCCCATAGCCCGGCTTTGTCTTCTGCAAGCACCACGCTAAGTCCGTCGCAAGAGGCTATCAGCACTGCAGAGGTGCTTAGGAGGAGTTCAGCGTTCAGGCAGGGCTCAGCGTCCACGTCTACGGCAAGAAGCTGGAAAGCACATGAAACCAAATTACTCAGATTTTCCCATCTGGGCACATGTGCTTAGCTGGTGTTAAATTATCAGTGTAAAGGCCTAGTAGCTTTGTAATGTACACACAGAAAGATTCCCACAGATTTTTCCTTTCTTTTTCTTTTCTTTTTTTTTTAATTTTTTTTTTTATTAGAGCCAGCTGAGTAAATTCATAGGAAGTTGTAACAGGACAAGTGAAATGTATACCCACACTCCCTGGGAATCCAAATGCCTTTAACACATACTGTATTTCATGTGAAATTTATTTTAGAAGACACCAGAACAACGTAACTTTTTCATCGCAGTGTTTTGAAGCTATCACTTTTGAATGAAATAAGGTGACAAGAAGAAAAAGAAAACATGAAAATCCCAGAACTTGATACTCTCCTTCCACACTTCAAGAGGAGAGATTAACTTCTTTTTTCTGGGTCGCTTACAAATTTATTACTAATTACAGAATAACTTTAAAATGCAACTCCGATTTAAAGTACCCTGAGCAAGAAGCAGCTGGAATGACTTAATTTACTTTGGAGCTGAGTGCTTTCTTGCACTTATTCTCTATTTCTCTCAGAAATCATTGCCATCCATTTTAGTTTAAATAAAAACTATTTCTATCTGTGGCAGGAAAGCACTATCTGGGCACCACATGTCAGGAACTGTTTGGGGGACTGAGGAACTATCTGATAACCTGTGGTGTGGTGAAGGTGCTGAAGAGCAATGTCCACGCCAATCTCCGTGGGTTTAGCAGACCTGCCATTGGTCCTAGCAACTGTGTTGATTAGGCTGGTGAGCAGCCGAATAGTCAGCAGTGGCTTGCCAGTCTGGACATTTGTGAGATGATAGTACCACAGCATCCTTCGCCCAGTTTCTACCCCGGCTCTGCTGCCTTTTGTGGTTAACCTCATAAAAATCTGTGAGCCAGACCTCCAGCTTGTTTGAATCAGGGGCTGATTTATTCTATCTGAGGGATGTGAAGGTCTCTGCAGTCAGCTCCTCATTTATAAAATAAACTGAGCTAAGCTTAATGAGATTTTGTGAGATGACTGGTGAGCCCTGCATCGGGCGCAGTAACACTTAGCCCGCAGTGATGAGGGCTGATATGGTCTGTGCCAGGCAGGCAGACCCTGTGATGCAGAGATGGGGCAGTGGGCACTGATGGGAGGAAGAACTGCAAAAAAAAATATCTCTTTGGGGCTGGCACTGCCTGCTCATACAGCTTGTGATGGGGGTAAATGCTCACAAGGGCATGATCCTTCTCCCATTGAAGTCAGTGTGATGTCCTGCAGTAGGATATGGGTCTAGGTTTTCCAGAAATAGTTTCTGCATTCATTCTAAAATTAAATGATCTGTTTCAACAACCTGATAGCTGCATAATAACTCTAGGTGCCACCTAATGCTGCAGGAGCTGCTTCTGCAAAACTGAGCCCATGAGTCACTGTGCTGCTGAGCTGCAAGGAATTCCTTGCCTAAGGTCTGCAAAGCTGAGCTCCAGGTGTTTTGTGGGGTGGCACATTGCCAAATGTGCGTGTACAACGTAAGGATGTGTCCCACTTTGTGCAGATAGCTAGATCTGCTCTTGCAGGGCTCCTGATCCCTTCCTCTGTTAAACTGGATCAGGAATGAACTTTATCAGAGCTGAGTTCAGGCTTTGAGCCCTGCTGCTCCTCAGCAAACATAGCTTTAGTTGGCATGTCCAGCAAACATAGATCTGACTCCTTTCCCCCACCTTGTCCTTCATCAGTGCTGCTGCTTAATGTGAAGCCTGAGTTTGAAATCACCTCTGGCTTGCAAATGAGCTCAGTCCCAGCATGCTGGCCATCACATAAACACATCTAGCAAGGATTCCCTGCTGCCTTGTGAGAAGAAATTAAGACATTTAAATGGAGAAGGGAGAGGAGAAGGCAATCATATAAAGGCTTTAACTTGTAAAATAACTGTTGCTTTGAAGTAGCTGAGGTTCATTTTCAGAGGCAAAGATATCTTGTTTATGATTGCAGTAAGAGTCCAAGTTGCCAGGAGGATTTGCCCTGCAGATTTGTGCTCTTGTGTTGTATGACTCTGAGTTTCCTCAAGAGCTGAAGGAATTGGTCCTCCAGCTCTCACAGAGGCTCCCGTGCTTCAGTCATTAAGCAGAGCTCGGACGTCCCCTGTACAACCACGCTCGTGGCTGTGCATGGAATGAGACTTTGCTGTTCATTTCAGGATAAATTTTGCTCGCTTCAACAACTTGTGGTGGTCATTGGCATCAGCTGTGTTCCTTGTGTAAGAAAGGGAGGAGCATGTGAAGCAGGAGCAAGGCGTCAGTCTTGCTGATTTTCCACCAGTACCACTCATCTTCTCTTTGGCTGTACTCCCACGCCAACTCTCCACAATGCCTGTGCACTCTTCTTCCCACACTCTCCTGGTTGATTTTTTTGCACTACATTCCCTGCTCTAGGGGTCGAGTGGGACTTTCATCTTGGGTAAAGTTGCTCAGCACCAGGCCGGATCAGAAGAAAATGCAGGAAATGGTGCTTTTCTGCTGGAATTTGCTAACTCAGTGAACCTGAGCAGCCTTGCAGAGAGGCTTTGATTTCGGCACAGTTCTGCTGGAGTGTGGCGGATACCCTGCCTTCTCCCCTTTCATTCCCCCTCTTCGCCAGTGTCCCTGATGGAGCCAGCTCTCCTGGGCTATCTAAGGCCATGAATCCCAGCCATCCCGACAGCCCAACTCTGGTCCCTCTCCTGGAGCGTTTTGAAAAGTGTAGACTTTCCTTCCAAATCCCTCATGAAAGTCCAATCTCCAAAGAGTGAAATCCTCCCCCAGGCTGCACAGCTTCTCTCCACACCATGCTGTATGAGGCCTTTCCACTCTCACATGTGAGCTTGGTCCAGCTTTCAGAGGCTCAGTGCCCTGGAGGGGCATGGGTTTGGCAGGGCTCACACGCGGCTCAGCACTGCCGGCTCTCACGCAGCCGTCGCGATGGCCCTAATCATGTTGACAGTCTGACGGGGGGCTGGACCTCCCCAAAGGGAAACAACTGCAGGTACAGGCAAGGGATGCTGCCTCCTTTCTTTCTGCGCGTCATCTTTTGCTGATTCCTCATCCCCCTTCATCAACACTGTTCCAGAGGTCTTTTTGCTCTCCTTGTAGAAATATTGGTGGCTGCAGCCTCTCCTTGTTGGAAAAAAACACAAAAATTTGGGGGCTGGGTGGCATTTCCCACTCCTGTCATCTGCAAGGGAGCCCTGGTCCTGAGAAGTTCCTCTCCCCTCCATCTCCCTGAGCAAGGAGACATCATCAGGCAACAATAAAAAAATGGACAAAATTACCTCAGACTTGGGGGTTATAATTTTGTGTGTATGTGTTGGTGGATTTTGGGGGGTTTTGTTTTGGTTTGGTTTTTTTAAGAGGTTATCCATCACCCCGGTATCTCGGTGTGCATCCCTGGGACAAATCACCTAGGGTGGCAGTTATCACACCAAATCGAGGAACCGGGTCATGCGGACCCTAGGAAGAGCGTAGCGGGTTTGTTTTTAGAGATTTGCTTTTCATGCCGTGCTTTCTTCCCTTTGTCAAACGCTAGGAAGCGAGAAGGTCACAGGGCTGATTATATTGGCTATACACAGGCAGAACTCAGGCTTCCCAGCAGAGCTCTGTCAGTGCAGTTCAGGCCTGACCATAACTCCCCTGAGGAAAATCTGTCATTTACGCTTAGTTTTCTATCCATGAAAAATATTTACTGGGGCTTGAGTTAAAGTTGCCAGATAAAGCCTTTGTTTTACCCAATGGTCTGGTAGTTAAGAGAGCTTTCTAGGATTCAAACAGAGGTATTCAGTTTAATACACTCGTGGTATTTAATGAAATAAAACCTTCCCTAATACTGCAGAGGAGCTGAAATCCTCAGGTGCTCCCTGTCTAGCTTAATAACATCATCACTGTGTTTTCTTGGCTTCTTTTCTTCTTGAACTGAAACATGCCAAAATACTAATGACAAGGGGTTTTTAAAGAGTTGGTGATTTGTTATGCTGAAAAATGGACGAGTGTGGAAGACAGCAGTTTTAGAAAGCTCACACAGATCACCAACCTCCCTCCAAGTTTTAGCTGAGACCTTGTAAAAATGAACTGTCATGGTTATCAGCATAGAGACAATAAACAGTTCAGGAATGCAAGGTTTTGTGGGGAAGATACAGCTCTAAAATATTTGCTGGGAAGACCTTGGAGCAGGTTAAGTTTGAAACCTTCCAAAGATAAGAAGCCATAGCAATATTTGTTATTTACATGTAGCTACCATCCCTCTTTCTTGTACAAGGGAGGAATCACTCTGCAAGAATTTGAAATAAAAGCTGGTACATAGAGGGCTCTGATTAGGGACTCAGAAAATGCTGCACATTCAAGGTTGCTGCCTAAATCTGTCTAAACCAAGGTAGTGCAGTGGCTTTGTTTCTCTAAGGGTGTGAGTAGTCTCTGGTGAATCTTGCTGGGATGGCAAGTTGTTGCCACATCAACCATCCACCCCACCAACCTGGGCAGCTGGTTCTGCCTGGGAGCTGAGTCTGCAGAAGGGAGCATCTTCCCCCACCTCTTGCCCCCAGTGCCCCAATGAGGGTGATCTCAGCCCACAATGCCAGACTGTGGAGTGAGACCACATTCCCACCCTTTGACTGGCACAAGAAAGGGATAGGGGACCAGTGAGACTCTTCTCTTGCACCACCCCAGCAAGATTCATCAGAGCCCATTTATCAAAGCCTTCAGTGCCTGTGGTTCACTGTGATAGAGATTTTTAGCTTGAAACAATTTTATTTCGGCTCTTGTAAACCTACATTTTTTATGTCAAAACCCCTTTAAGAACATACAGAGATTTGGGGGTGGTTTTTCTCCTTTCTGTCTTTTGCCTCGTGACATGTTTGTTCTGAGATCACCTTCTAGGCATCTTCTATTAAAATATATGTGACAAGCACCAGATCCACTTTCACGCAGCTGTGCAGTATGTTATTTTTCATGCTAATGCACTGTTACAATTCTACTGAGTGCAGTTATCTAGAGATCAAATTCGCCACATGTGCACTGTGTTTTTTGGCTACCAGGTCAAGAGCAACAGGGAGAAGGAAGCGAAGCTTGTGTGTTGACTGTTTGTGTTGCCTTCATGAAACATGGGCTTCATTTTCAGGCAGTCAGAGAAACTTTTACTTTGCCCCACCTGCCCTCTTGTTTTTTTTCTGTCAGCACAGCTGACTGCTTCATCAAGATTTAAGACCAAGCGGACTGTTATTACATGAGACAGAGTCACTGTCTGCCACCAGGAGATGATTTAATGTTATGTGATACACAACCTTACTCTATGCCCCCCTACTGTTTTCCACACAAAAATCATTCTCCAACTTGCTTTGCTGTCAGGTTTCACCTAGGAGAAAATTTGAGTCGCTGACTACAGCAATGACAGCAACCAGAAGTAATGATTAAAGACCTCCTTGTCATCGTGGGTGAAACAGGCTTACGAAGACACTCTCAAATCTTATTTATCCCAAGCCCAGTGGCTGAATCCTACTTTAGATAAGATGCGTGAAATACACGAGGTTCACATGCACAAGTTGCCCCAAATCTCACGCTGTGCTAGTGAAATATGGAGGAAATTGGAGGCTTTGGGGAAATACTAGATATCAATATGATCGGAGTCCCACTTCCAAATTGCTCGTAGAAATGCGGAGGAAGCTTTTAGAGTTGGAAAAAGAACTCAAAGCAACAATATGTAAGCAATGTAGCCTATCACTCATATCAAATCCCTCTTACAACCACTGGTTTCTCTCCTGCTGTCTAAGCCGAGACCTGCCACCTTATCTGGTGTCCTTTCTCCATTGCAGACTACTTAGCTCATCTAAATACGAGCCAAAGTTGCGCACTCTTGGAGTGAGAGATTTGAAGTCATATTCACTGATGTTGGCCTTTGAAGAGGAATCATTTCTCCCCAGTACCTGCCCCATTGCCTTCTTCAGGGAAAAGGGCATCTGTAAACTGTCTCCACCTTCTGGAGAGAGATTTAGCTTTTAAAGATTCCACCACTTTGTTATTTCTTCAGGTATCAGGAGAGACCTTGCCTCTTTCCCTTTCCTTATTTTCTCATGGTCTCAGCTTGATACACCAAGGCAGTGGAAACTATTTCCCAGGCTTTTCTATGACTTCTGGATTGCTGAATGTACAAGAAGATGCCTTTTTAAGTTTACACTTGATAAAAAATCATGTCTCATTCATAAGTTAATTATCTGAGAATGTCACAATAATAAACTTTGACTTCTTAACCTTTTCCAGAAATGATGCCAAGACCAAATCCTGAGGCTGCTTTCTAGCTACTGATTAGTAGCTAGAATTTTGACCTTTTCTGCCTATGTAGAAAATAGAGGCTATATATGCAGCTCTCCATGCTGCTAGAGTCCACTTGATTGAAGCATCATCTTTCTTTCCAAGTAGCATTAGTCCTTGAGTGTCTTGGTCTTCCTCTCTTTTTTTGTTTGAAGAAAGACATGGACCTGAGCTGGACTTTGCAAAACTTCAAAACATCACTACCGCTCATAAAGTAGTTAGGCTCCATCTTTACCTTGACTTACTTCTTACCAGTCATGTGCTCATTGCTGTCACATCTGACCACTTTTCAGTAGTATGCGTAGTGCAAAGGGGACTGGCTCTTATTCACACGCCGTTTGTTCTACCAGCCTCTTCTAGGAGAAGAGAAGTGTCAGTGGTTGAGAGCTTAGAAGGGAATTGAATTGCATGTTTGTTAAATGTATGTGCCAACATGTACATTAAACACCCTTCCAAGATCAGGTTGAGGAATGGCATCCTGCCCATGGAGCAGACAGTGGTGAGGTCTGTGATACTCAATAATTGCTGGGAGGGTTTGTACCACCCTATGGACTGCACCTGGACTATGTACTGTCTTCTTCTCAGATGTGATTGTGTAAGGAGCTACATCTTGCAGAGGAGCAAAGTTGTCAGAAAGACTCAGTTTCACCCTGAGACCCACACTCCATGCAAATCTGCTCTGCAACGCAGAGCTGGCAGCAGCGACTGCACCGAAGAGCTTTGTTTATCACATTGTTGTGCTCGAATGATTACTCAGCCTCGAAATTATGTGTTCTTCAGGAGTGACGGGGTTTGGGACTGTCAGTCAAAATTTGTTATAATGAGTGATGTTGTTTTCATCCCAGTTCAGCTAATGCCAGTGAATGTTCCAAAAATTGTTGTATTTGTCACGTATGTTTTACAGTTTAGAGGTGATCTCTTTATGCTATTATCCCCCTGCCGCCGCGGCAGAAATAGCGTCTTCTTTTTAAGGTGTTCAGAGTCATCTTCTTAGCACTGAGCTGATGACAGCTTCCTATTTGTCTCTGGAGGTTGCCTGGAAATTAACCCCTCCATGTTTAGCTAGCAGCATGCCTTGTCAAAGCTTCTTCTGTGAGGTGTGAGGTGGTACAGTGGGGCTTGGTAGGCCTACACTGAGGAGGCTGAAAGATCAGGGCTATCTTTCTCAACATCACCTATTCCTGTAGCTGGCTCAGCAGCACACCATTGAATAGCTGGGTAAGAACAGCTTTCATCTGTCCTTCAGAGTGAACACCCCTCCTATAACCCTCCCTGCCCTCTTTGTGGTGGAGACAGTAGTTTGTAGCTGAGGAAAAAGAAAAGCTGGTGGCAATGTCTTGAAACTCCTGCCACCGTGTGCTGAGCGACTGTGACTCAAAGCCTCTTGGCTCTGAAATTGCACACAACTGCACCTCGGGGAGCAGCGTGATCTCGCAGAGTGCTGAGCAGTAACCCCTGACATCCGTGGAAACTCGTGGAGTTAGCATTTATCTGCACTAATGCGAAAGAGAATGGAGGCTGATCTCCAAGTGCCACAAATGTGAAATTACTCACCAATTTTCAGAATGCAATTACTTCTCAGTTAATCAACTCCCTTGAAAAGGCTCTGGACTCTTTTCACAGTCGTAACTAGCGAAGTCACTTCTGTGTTACTAACATCGATTTTGGCCCTTAATGCATTTAGATCGTGAGTAAAACCTCAGATGCTCTGTAAAATTACATAAATTTATGGCATACCTTTGGAATTCAGACCTAAGTCACTTTTTTCACTATAGGTATGATGGATTAATCACCATTTTATGCTGTGTGTAAGCAAAAAGTCTTTCAAGGCAGTTCTGTGCTGCAAAGGAAGTTAGTGGAGCTTTCCCTGTAAAGTGAATAATGAATCTTGGCTGGGAGGAGCATTTTGGAGCCGCAGTTCTGCAAAAATTCAAATCCCTGAAGGAAGCACGGTAGCAGGGAGGCCTGCAAATAATGGATTACAATAATCCCACCAGGAAGTGATAATAGCATGTATAAATATTTGCCTGACTTGATTGCAAATTATGTCCTCCTGAAAGATGTTTGTCACTGTTGTTAGCCGTTAGCTTCTCCTAAATGCTTTACCAGCCATGGTGTCATTCACCATAAGGACTCTCTACCAAGCATGAGCAAAGTGTCTGAATGGGATCAGATTGGTTTTTCCTGGTGTTTTTATTTTACTGATTAAAAACTAACCAAAAGCCTGTGGTGTCAATCTGGAGTATTTTCCCTAACAACAGAGAGCTTGCAAACCATGGAGTGAAACTGTGGCCATATAGAAGTCTGCACCTAGCCAGAAGCTGAAATGAGATTGGATTCATATGCAAAGGGGGAGATTCTGTTGCCCCATGCACTATCACCCCATTTTTTAACAGCCTTGGCTCTGCGGCGTCCTGGCTGAAGGTGGGGATGGTTCCAATGAAAGGGATCAACCTGTACCAGCAAACAGCTCTTGAAATTTCCCAATCAGAGTCCTGTCAAGCCGGGGTAACTCACAGCCTTTTACATCTTGCAAATTCCAAGGGGGATTAAGTCTTCATTGTCAGTCTGGTGAAGCAAGTTGAAACTCAGCTGAAGTTTTAAAGAAAAAAAGAAAGATCCAACAGTCTTGAACAGAAGCAGCAGACTAGGAGAGAATGGGATTTAGAACAGAAGCACAGCCAGAAATCAATGGAGCTTTTATGGCATCCCTCCTCATTTATCTATAAATCCCATTCTTTCAGCTGTTTAGGCCTTATCTCCACACAGAAGCTGAATTAGGTTTATTTTGTAAACCAATTTAGGAAAGCTAGTGCAAAGCCTTGTGTACATACCCATATTTCGGTTTAAAAGTGGCTGCAGAGGTTAAGCTAGCACCTGAAACAAAACCTCAGTTAAAGTGGTACTGCCTGGGCTTATCTGCATGCAAGATAGAGTAAAATAACTAAAATGTGAATTTGAAGTGTTTGAGGTAAAACCTATTAAACCCCTGGGTGGATGCTTTTATTCAGACATAAAGGAGCCTTTAGTTTGCTTGATTCATTCCTAAAGCAAATTACAGTTACTCTATTTCTGAATGAAACCTTCCACATAAGGATTTAATGTGCTTTAACTAATCTACTTTAAATTCACATCTGTAATTTGGCTTAGGTTCCTGTGTATACAAACCCTTTATGTGTAGCCCAGGTCTGATTTGGTGGACTAGGAAAAGAAAGGCAGAAAAATTTCCTTGCTAAACTCTGTGATAATTAGTTATGAATTTCTCAGTAAAATGAAATAAAAGGCCCAGGTAGCTCCAAAGCATCAATCAGGTCAGGTTCTTGCAACCATATCAGTTTACCATTTGCAGATCGATGCCTTTGCCGGTGGCTTTCATGGCTATTTCCACCTTACTCCCTGCTGAGGGTGGGTTGCAGGTATCAATAACTGTATCTATTATTCGAAATATCAAAAAACCCCATTTCTTTTCTTCTCCCACATTCAAGCCATCCGACTTAAAGATAGCTTTGCTCTCGAGGTAGCAACTTGTAGCCTGTCTCATGCTCCTAAGAGCGCTTTATTTCTTCCTCCTGCAGCTCAGGCAGGAGCTGCAGAACATCTCCTCTTGGAGCTGCTCGTGATCTCATGAGGCTCTTCTGCTTGGCGAACTTTCGCTTTCACCAAGTTCTCAATGACAGGATGCGGTTTGCCGTGTGAATGTAAATGAGAGAGAAGGATCTGGCCCAGGAGGTTTTCAATGCAGTTCTAAAATACTCCAGGGTCTTTGGCTGCTTTTTTTTTTTTTTTGCTGCTGCTGTTGTATGCTAGTGCTGTGGTGACGATTGAATACTCATCAGAACTTTCCCTACTGCCTAGAAATTAGCCTACTAATATTCAGGGGAACATTTATTTACGAAAACATCCTCTCCATGACAGTGATTGTTGGAGGTTTTACAGGAAAAGGTGCAAGCAAACAAGCCAAATAACCTTCAGGGTAGGCAGTTATGAGTAAGCCTGCCAAAAGGTGATTTGTGTTGAATGCTTTAACATGTACCCACATTTATTCATGTTGTAGTGTCACCACTGAATCAATTGCTATAGAAGATGCCACATTCAGAGATAGAAGATGCCACATTCAGAGAAAGAAGATGCTGATTCTGTTCTTCTTTACAATTCTGAGGAACAAAAATTAAAAGATAAGAAAAGAAAGCTGGTCTGAGAGGATTCAGGTCAGCTTTTGATATTCTGATTCTAAGTGGAAGGCATCAAACTTGTTTGGAAACCACAGATGAAAACTGGTGCTGATACTCCTGACTTCTTTTCCCTCTCATGGGCTGGAATTATATGCATCTTCAAATTATCAGAAAAAAAATGGGCATAGTATCAACATCTCCAAAATATGTAAAAGCAGCTGGGTTTTCTTTTTTCCTTTTCTCTCTCATCCTTTGTTTCCTTCTCTCCATCTCAGGCTTTCATGTTACATCATCTTTGGTCAGTTCCACATTATGTCCTGTATCTGGCATAGGCAGACCTTACCTTTACCGTGGATACCTGTGTCATCCACATAGACTACTGCTCAGTGACCTTTCTGAATCTCTGATCCATGTCCGTTGAACACCTTGATCTTAGGGCTGAGCCTGTGGTGTTGATTTGATTGGTTCTGTAAAAGCTTGAAATATGTCTTCTTTTTTTAATTTCTCATTCCTGACTCCCATTTGGATGTGCTGTGCCTACATGGCATCTCTGACAACTTATTGCAGTAGCAAATGTACTCATTCCTCTAAATTTCTTCAAATAGATACACTGTAAAAGCAATCTTAATTTGACTTCCAGTGTGTGATGTAAATGGGTACTACAGAAGTGTGAGTCTAATCTCCATAGTGATCTGCACAAGCCTACAGGAGAGGTGGTTCTGGGCTCTTTCAAAGACTACAATAAAGTTGCCATATAACTTTGCAAGATGCTTTCCTAAGAAAGGCTGCTGTTTGGTGAGCATAACAACATATGTGTACAAATTAGGGGAATCCATCAAATCGAAGTTTATGTCCAAATGCAGGTAGGTATCAACTACCTGAAAGAAGGTTATAGCGAGGTGGGGGTTGGTCTGTTTAATCAAGTAACAAGTGATAGAACAAGAGGAAATGGCCTTAAGTTGTGCAAAGGGAAGTTCAGATTGGATACGAGGAAAAATTTTTTTATACTGAACGGGTTATCAGACACTGGAACTGCCTGCCCAGGGAGTGGTGGAGTCACCGTTCCGGGAGGCATTTAAGAGTTGTGTAGATGCGATGCTGAGGAATATGGTTTATTTGAGGTCTTGTCAGTGTTAGGTTAATGATTGGACTAGATGATCTTAAAGGTCTTTTCCAATCTAGGAAATTCTGTGATTCTTTCATCATCTCAGGGAAGAGCAGTGATAAAAGGTGTGTATGACCTACAACAAAGCCCACAGCAGGAGTGTGACAATTTGTGTCACCACCTGTCCTGGTCTATGCCGCACAAGTAATGTAGACATCTCCTTCCCATTGCCCATCCATGGAACATTGTTTTCCAAGCATTTGGACAGATGCCATGTTTCACCTCTGGAAAAATGGGGGAAACCCTTCTTCTCCACTCTCCAGTTCACTCACATGGAGAGGTTGAGCTGAGATGCAGGATCTGCAAGGAGGATTTCACCTTCAGAGAGAACATTTCCAGTTCCCATGGTCCACTCAGACCCACGGAGAGGGGAAGTCCCACTGAGATCAGGGGAGGGATCAAAGAGCAGGGCTTTACCCAAAGGGAGCTGAGGACCAGCCCTGCTTTGGGTGATTTAACACCTGCACGCTCCCATAGCTGGCAATCAAAGGCTGCATCGCCCGGAGCTCAGAGTGTCTATTTTTTGTTGTTGTTGCCAAACTTGTAAGTTCAACTAGCATTGAGATGTTTTGATTTTTCTCAGTTTTTTCTATAGGTAACTTTTCTATATTTCTCAGTCACATGGATTATGTCCTTTTCAGCCTCCAATTAAATTGAAGAGACTCAAAGTATATTAGTTAGAATAAACTCATGGAGCCAAGGATCAAACTCCTCACATTTCTGAAAAGTCAGATGCCTTCTTATCAGGAAGTAAAACTTAAAAGGTCCTGATTTTCCATTCTCCTAGCTTTAAGCCAGTACATTTCCACTGAAAGCAGTTATAACTAAATCACTACACCGTCATGAAGTTAGAGTAACATGAGTATAAAGCAGTTATAATCTACACTGTCTTGTCTAACTTTAATGATATCTTGGTTGTTGTGGTTTAAGCCAAAAAAAGCACTCTTTTCATATGATCTTTAGTCAAGGCAAGTTTTCAACATCCTAGTCTTTATATTGCAATGTTTTAATTATTGTTTACTTTATTTAATTGCTGTTTTCCTTGCTAATTCTAAATATACATCTTTCCTCTCTACTTCAAGGCTTTGGGGACTTTTCCAATCATTCCAGTGTCAAAGAACTTTTACAGTCTTGTGTTTAAACTTTTCATGCTTGTAAACTAAAACCTGTGCACCCCCAAGGCCAAGCCTTTGGCTGTGTATTGTATGTAGCTGATTTTTTTTAATGTGTATGCTAATCTTTTAGGAAAAAGGTCTTTTGCAGAAGTGAAAATCTTCTCAGAAAGCTTGATGTTTGCATTTTCTGATTTGTATTAAAAGATAAAAAGTTAAAAATCTGATACTGATAAATGAAATTTCTTCATCCTCTACTTTTTCCCTTTCTTTTTTCGTCTTTGTTCTTTTTCCCCCCCATGTTATCTCTATGAAAGGAGTGTGAGAAAAAAAACCTGTGAAGAAACCTGTGAACACCAAAAGCATTTCCATTTCATGTTGGAAGAAAAAAAGCTTTTTATTCTATGGAACGTGAGAACATTTGGGAAATTATAGTTTCCTTTAGGAGTAATAAATATATATGTAAAGAATATCACAGAGGTAAGACATTCCCAGGCTCCTGAGGAACCTCAGTACTAATTGCAGTCTTTCTATGACATTCTGCAGGATATATTTTGTTTAAAGAACTTAAGGCATGTGCCACAAAGGTGATCTTTAAGACTATGTCTGGTAGGGAAGCACTGCACTCGTTAAAGTCCACGAAGTAAGACAGAGGGGCAGCGTCACTGATGTGCCTGCATGAGTAGAAATGCAAGTCATTAGGTTATTAGCAAGGATTAGCAAGCAATGTGGTGGGAGAGAAGGGCTCTGTGAATGCCAAGAACGCTCAGTCTACGCCTATATGTGGTATGCTTTGGACTAAGTCTTACGCAGTTGCATGGACTGAACCATGGACTTCCATACTGGGAAGGCAGAGCAGGGCTGAAGGGTCTCCCAACCTGCCTGCTCCCGGCTGCGTTACAGGATACAGCTCCCCCTTCCAGTACCCACACTGACACTGCCCAGCAGCCTCACGGCTTGCAGATGTTGTAGTGGTGCCTAAAATTGCAGCAGGGAGTGATAGACATATTTCAGGAGAAGCAGAGCTTCAAGTCAGTTTTGGCAATATCATAGCACTGAGCAGAGCTTTGAAAGATGAGGTCGGAAATCTCTTGATAATAAACTTTCTCATGAGATTTTTGGCAACCTTCGTGTCTTGTCCCAGCTGGAAATACTATGAGAACATATTTTCTTGGGGTATTTTGTCACTCCCAATTTCAGAAAGCAAGTGGGAAAACATTTATTCTAACATCAGAGGTTAAAAAAACGGGCCAGGAAACTGAATTCTGGAACAAAAGAGAAAGTGAGGGGCTTTTGTTCTGTTAAGACTCTTTCACCCAATACTCTACAGAAAGTCATCTGAAAGTTACAGAAATAAGAGATGAAGAAAGCTGTCCGGACCACTGGGACATCTAACTAATCTCTTTGCTGGTTCAGAGTTATTCCTTGTAGTACAGTGTCTTGTATTTTGTCAGTCTAATTTTAAACAACCCAAGCAGTAAGCCTTTTACTTCTTCCCAGAGACACAACAATAAAAGCCATAGATCTCAGAGTCAGGAATATTTTTGCTGATACGCACAATATATTTTATTATTTTTTTTCGTAGCATTTGGTCTCATAAACAAGTTAGCCCAACAGAGCTCAGCTCTGGTGCCACCTGTGTGTCCTCAACAAGTGCAGCTTCACTCTAAACTATTTCAGGGCAATTTAGGGCAGATGAGCTTTTGAGCTACAAGTGCACAGATAAAGAGTTACCATGGTTTTGCTGACACATGCTGACTTGCCAAGCACTGTATGCCTTACATGTGTCCAAGTCTTTAAATCCATCCCTGATGTTCCCTGGTTTAAAATACCGCTGGAAATAATTTTGCTCCCAAGGCATTGATATTAGCTGGGCACTTTATTTCAGGCCTCAGGCAGGCTGTACATAGTTAACACTTTCTCATGTACTGGTCCTTCCATCTGCCTCATCTCTTTTGCCGCCTCCTTCTGAATTTCCAACAGTTTCCTGGCTCCTCTGGCTCTGGGGACTGCAGCTCACTGCTCCACATACCCACATCGCAGCCATTTAAGAGCACATAAACAGGAATTTAGTTTTAGGTACAAGCATAGCTTCGGCTGACCCTAACAGCGCACTTTCCATACATCTAATACTGATTCCACTAAGGGCAGCTCTTAATTTCCAGACTAATATATTGTGTGTTGTCCTCCTAAAGTTTCTCTCCATTCTTTTAACAACTGCCCTTTTCAGAAAGATATGCATCTAGAGCTCTGTTGTTGTGTCTCAATTATCTACAGATCACATATAATCAATGAAAAGCTCCTCTCTTTGCCCTGCCAGCTCTGCAAGCCTAACCTGGGATCTCACAATGGAACTGGGATCTTTTTTTTGGTTACACATCATTCCCAGGAATCCTGTTTCAGCCTGAACTCTATTATCAATACAATTAAGGTGAATTTGAGCTGGCGTGTAAAGTTTTCAAAGGCGCTTACATGACCTTAGAGGCTGGGGCTTATTTTCAAAAGTGACTTGGTGCATTTGGGAACCTAAGTGAATTGATTCTCTATTAAATTTGCGCTCCCTTATGATTTAAATGCTTTTGAAAGGGAAGTTGGAGTTCCTTAGGCATTTCAGGCATTTCTGACAAGATTGCTAATGTTATTTAGGCACAAGTGTATCTGACCTCAGCTCACACAGAAGAACTGTGAAAGTACGAAGTTTAATTTTCAACTAAAACATGAGTTTAAGGGTGTAATGTTCAGAAAACTCATGCTAGAAACTAGGACAATTTGATGCTGAAAGTAATGAGGATAAATGCAAAACCCTTAAGTTCTGTCTTAAATATATTCTCGGTCTAAGTGGCTGAGACACACTGTGGCAGCAGCTATAAGTCCTCATTCAGGGACACTCGGTGTAGCTGAAGGAAGCAATGGAACACAGTAACAAATAAGATACTTCATAATATTATAGGACATTTTATTTGAGGCTCTGGCATTTTTACTGGGTACTTGCCTTTGCAGTAACGGGCTACCGCTCTTTGTGGTTTCTAATATGCTTTTCTAAATATTTCTAGTAAATATGAAATCTTTAAAATATGCAAAAAATACAGGATAGACATGAAATATCGATGTTGCATCTCACTGCACTGATGTGATCCTGTTTGTCTTGAGTTTTACCTGAAATACTGTTAAATGCCCTGAAATTGAGGTCAAGAGAGTTTTCTGCTCCAAAGTTTTATACTGTGTCAACTAAGTGGACTCTGTTCCTCAATCAAATTGCAGTTGTTAATTTAATTGCTTTCTGTTTGTCAGTCATGTTCCTTGTGGTTCTTCATTGCTTATTTTCTATCATCAGAGAATGCTGCTCTCAAATAGCTACTGAAATGCTACTGGATGAAAGGTTCGTTACCCAAAGGGTACATTAGAAACAACCTTTAGCCCAAGTGGGCGAATTAATCTCCCACAAAATACTAGTAATTCCCTTGGAGTTAGAATAGAGTTCGTCAGTACCTTGTGTAATTGTCTTGGAGTGAGGTTCACATCTAAACTCAAAGTGCACTTTATCCTACACTATTGGAGAGAAGAAAGAAGTCTGTTAGTGACTCAGTCTTACCTTGAAGAAAGATATGAACAACTACCTCACTTGATACAGATGCATTTTTTTCATTTAGTTTCAAGGGTTTAATTACACTCTCATCTCTATATCAGTTCACACTTATGGGGAGAAAGTAGCAGAGGCCCAAAAGCATAAGCACTGCCATACTTCTGTAGGGAACCAGTTCATTGAACTTACGGCTCAAGGTGAAAAATATATTTTCAGATTTCTCCCTGTGCATGCTTAAACTTGCCTCTGATCTTACGAGGCACACATTTCACCGTGTTAGCTCCTAAAGCCAGTATGACTGCAGGAGCAGAAGCAGCGTGGCTGGTGGGAGCGGGTCACCGCAGTCTGAGTGAGGGCAGGAGGGGATCTTTTGGCTGCAATTGGATTGCATCAGGTGTAAGCCAGACAGGAGCTTGTCTCCAGATATTTTGGATTTATATATTTTTAATGCATATAGTTAGATGGTGTTGGGATTCCAGCCTCTCCGTTGCGATGCAGAGATCATTTGATTTTTCAACTGTGTACATACTTCACGGTGGTTCTCGGTGCGTTTTTTTGTAATTAGGGATATTTAACTGTGCCTTGTTTTACTGCTGTAGGAAGAATCTCATTTGTCAGCAGTTTTAAGCTTTGCCAAATAAAGGCTTATTGGCAAACTACATTGAGCACTCTGATAATAACCCAACTTTAGAAAACACACACCCTGCTGTGTTGTATTCAAACCATGGTGCTGTTGAAATTAAAAGGGGAGACAATGCCTGCTTTCAAAAACTGGAGGTTCTTTGTATTCTAATAAAAGCCTAAATTAATGTTTTAAAAGGTTATTGCTATTTTTTACCAGCTAGCTGGCACTGTGTATAAATCTTATTTAGACAAGGTCCTACGTTATTTCACTGTTTTTAACACATCAGCCAGTATCATACTGCCATGGATAATCAGTTCCTGAAATTCATTAGTCCAACCCGTTAAATCCCTTTTGTTTAGCTTTAATGGCAGGGTTATTTCTGTGTGTTTGAGAATCCAATATATGATGTACATTCTGACAACACCAGCAGGGACCGCAAATATTTCTTACATAACCTAAAAGACATATGTTTGGCTTATGGCAAAAATAACCTCATCATTCCTGTGTTTCAGGTTGAGGTGTCCATGTGAGGTCCTTTTATTAGAGCACAGTAATAGGAACTATGTATAATTTAATCTCATCGGCTTTTAATACATTTCCTTCAGCTTTTAAAGAGTGCTCTAGGAAATGGAAAAACACACAGTCAGCTATGAAATTCTATGACACTGATGCAGTCAGGCTATAAAATATTCTTTGCATCTTAATTGCATTTTATATAGCCATATAACCTTGTGCAATTCCTTAACTCTGTAAATCCTAGCTTTGCATCCCGCGCTGGCAGCGAGGCGAGCGCGGCAAAGGAACGTTTCCCACAGTTTCTTGCTTGGTTCGTTTGTGTGGGCAGAACACAAACGTCAGGACTGTGCAGGGAACTTGCACTGAACTTTGCAAACTGCATTTTGCAGACAAAGGATTATCCTCATCCCCGTGGGTGAACCTGATCTTGCACGATGAGATCTGTATCTGAGCTCTCTCTGAAACCATTCGTGATTTGACAGCCAGGCGAATGACAGAGACTATTTTATGTAGCATGCTTTACTTAAAGGTTTGGATGATAGTTTGGGGGAGAAAAGAAGGTAGTTTTATTGGCGTATAACTGTTAGAACAAAGCAAGGCATGACAGAGACTAAATATGTATCAGGTGAGAAATCAAGCCAAAACCAGAATAATCTTTCAGATACCACCAACCATGTGAACCCTTGACATAATACAAGCGTACCTACAGTGATGCTGTACCCTACGACACAACAGGTGTACTTGCCTGTACTTTCTGCCCTCTGATTGCCCTCTTCCAGTGAGACCCGCATCCCTGGCCATACTTGCAGCCTTCCACTTGCTTCCCCACTGTAGAACAGAGGCTGAGAAAGGGAGACTCAAATGCAGAGAAGGGAGACTGTGGTTCAGAAGTGAGGAAAACAGTGGGAGGATCATAAAGTGATGATGGATGTGATCTGTTCAACTCTGTAGCTTATTTCTAATAATAGAAGGTTTTTAGAATGGATAGACAGAGACATAACAGGATCCAGTGGCTGAAAACTGGATCTGGATAAATTTAGATTAGAAATAATGCTCTGTCTACACTGCAGATTGCAGCGCAGTGTTGAGATACATGAACATTAAATGAGCTAATTCATAGAGCAAAAGCCATCCAACAGCAGTGGCAGAGAGATCTTGGATTGATTTAGCTCAGTAGAGCAAAAGAGCCTGCCCAGAGATTCGTGTTACTGCAGCCCAGCCATTCCCAGCTGTCCAGTGAGCGTTTAACCTCACCAAATATCCCAGTGCTTGACCTGTGACCTGCAGTGGAGACATAGCCTGTGTCAGAGTCCTCAAGAGCAAACATAACTAATATTGCAATATCTCATCAAGGAATGTTGAAATTAGTGACTGTCTTGCTCTGCACAGAGATGTAGAAAGATTTTACATTAAGATCCCCTTCTGGCTTTAGGAATTCTGCATGGCTGCATAAAGCAGATGCTGTTTTGGACCTGTTGAGAAGTACTCAGGGAGGTCAAGCTATTTGCACAGTTGAAAGTTTCTGCTAAACCAGCTAAAACTCAAAATTTTCAAATCATGGAGAATCTTGATATTTTAACATTTGGCTTTGTTTTACGTGGGAAGACTTCTTTGGTTTCTTGTAGCACTGAAATTCTGTAATGTTCTTTTCTTTAGAATTATTTTTCACAAAATACATTGTTTTTGACAAATAAACATTCCTGCAATGGAAAATCCATTTAGATTGAGAATTTCCAATTCTTCATCACACAGTTTCAGTCAAACCTCATGGGTTAATCTCCATGAAGTTCCACGGGACCACCGTCTCCAGAAGTGACTTTTACAGCCTCTTTTAGAGAACAAAAATAAAGAAGAACTGACTTTGGCCCAAAGGGATTAATTGGTACCCTTATTTCATTAGGTTATTTAAAGCAAAGATCTCATTAAATTTTCATTGGAATAATGTTCGACAGAGTCTGTAAGCTGCAGCTGTTGGGAAGAAGTGAGAGGTCAGCAAATTACCAGATGATAGCAAAGAAATGTATTGAAGTCTGAGAGAGGGGGAATGGAGGAAGAATAAAAGTTCAGACTGAAGATTTGAGACCTTTCATTTCTCTATTTTCATATTTGTTGGATATGTGGGCACCGTGTGCCATTTGCTTCACATAAAATCTGTTGAGCTAAGGAGGCTTTCAGAAGCTGAGGAGACCTCATAAGCCTGGAGTGTCAAAATAAGATTAGGTTGTTCTTGTGGTTCATCACTGGGGCTATTTGGCTTTCTCTAGCCTAATTAGCTGCTATGTCAGGGATGATTTATGTTCTCTTAGTTCACCCTGTTGAAACTGCTCCGCATACATCGTGCAGCACTAATGGATTAGTCTTGGCACCCCCAAAGTGACAGTGTGCACGTTGGGGTGAGACAAGGACAGCATGGCAGCATGGAGCAGAGAGCAATGTAAACCTGAACTCCACATGCTGTGCATCACTTGCAGCCTTTATGTTTCTGAAGCTGTTCTTTTGGTATTTATTTTGTATTAGATGCCTGGAAAATCAATTAGAAAGCATTTGCGTTGGTAGAGCCTGAAGAAGAAGTGAACAGTGGTTACGGTCTGGTTGGTTTTGGCTAGTTTTGGCCCACTTGTGTGCTGTTTAGACCGATGTAAACCAGCATTTAGACTGAGAAGGGGTCAGACTCCATACAAACAGCCTTCTTGGGTCACTGTTGCCGTATGGTGACATGTCCACAGTGCAGCTCCTTTGCACTTGAGGGAATGCACAGTCTGCACTGAAGCCATAGAATGCGTTGGCCAGGTTGCATTGATGACAGTCAGCATACCTAAGTTCCCATCACAGTCCTGTGGCCCCATTCCTCCCCTTCCCTGTGTCCTCCTTCCCCTTCTCATCCATCTCTGGTGGTCTAGACTGTTCTCAGCCTATGTCAGAGGGTCAACCAAGCCATGGGCTCACTTACCCAGGGCCAAGGCACTTGAATGCACTCACATATGGGACTGGCTGCGGGTCTCGCCCCTACAGCACGCTGCTCCCAGGCGTACACAAATGTGACCGGGGATGGTTTCCTTTTGTGAATATTTGGGGGGAAAAAAGGGTTCAAAACTCTGTCCCGTTTCAGCATCATCTGCCAGCACTGCTTGCAGTAAGTGAAGTAGCTTATCATCAAACAAACGGTTTGCTAGATAAATCCGACTCGAAGCCCTAAGAATTAAAGTTGAATTGATTGTTCTTCCTTTCTGAGACAGGAATGCTAATGGTGTCATACTTTGATGCTGGTAAGTGGACTTAGTGCTTAGCTGCTACAGCCCAGGAGGCCTCTGCTTCTTTCCCTTCCCCTGCCTGTGCCCCCCATCACTCCCTTTCTGCTGGCACTGACAATTTTCTGCCCCCACCAGCAAACCTGTTCAGAAAGCTAAATCAGCAGAAAAATAACCCTGTGAGAATGAGCAGAGAGCTGTCAGCTGGCTCAGATCTCCAACCCAGCTCATCTGAGGCCAGAAAAATGCCAGTGCACGAGGAAGAGTTGGAGGAGAGGAGCAGGACCATTTTCAGTGGTGACTCTCATTTAAATCAGAATAGTTCCCCTACAGAGTCACAGCCTAAGACTTGATAATGCCAAGATGGGTACCCTGCTCTTACTAACCCTCCTAGGCTCTCTGTCCATTCTCACCCTAACAGCTTAGACATCCTACATTCTCTTTTCCAAGCCCCCTCGCCCGCAAGCCACTTCAGCCACTGGCACATCAACAGATCCAGTCTGCAAGAATTCTTGGCTGAGGGAATATTCCTATTTCCACTTGCTTTTTTTGTATACTTACATTGGATTGCAAATGCTGATTGTGTTTTTCCCTGGAGATTATAAATCCTAACAAAGTACACTGAAATCATCAAGCTCTTTCAGTAAGCAATTCCTGGCCAAAAAAGTTTTGTTGTTTTATTCTTTTTTTCTTCTGTAAGTGAGGTTACAATCAGTTCTTGAAATCTGGCAACTGCTGAAGACCTGTGTAGTATCACTGAAAAAGGAATAAAGTAGTCATCAAGAAAAAGCAGGGATATCTGACCTGTATCAACCAACACCTCTTCTGCAGCCTGTACACACATAGAGCTCAGGCTCTCAATTAAGTTATCACAACTTCAGTAATTGTCATCCTCTGATTAGCCGTGGTAACCGTCCATGTGCACACTCTCAGTTCCTGACAGATACATGGAAATTTGACGTAGTATAACCCGCTATCATTGAAGTATAATTTAGTTTACAATGACTTGAATGATATCCCATTTGCTGGGGACTATGAACACATAGACAGACACACAAACACACTTACACGGAGTTGCCATAACTGAGCTGACACATGCCAACATGTCAGCTGCAGGAGCTGAATTATGATTCTGAACTCATATGGATATATTCTTCTGGAGGAGAACCAGCATCTGATCTGTGATGGGTCTAACAAAACTAAAGGAACTACTCCTTCTGCTGCAGTATAAGAAAGATGTTGAGGTGCTGGAGCAGGTTCAGAGAAGGGTACCAAAGCTGGTGAGGGGTCTGTATAAAATGTCGTATAAGGAGTGGCTGAGGGACCTGGGATTGTTTAATCTGGAGAAGAGAAGGCTGAGGGGAGAGCATACTGCTCTCTACAATTTCCTGAAAGGAGGTTGTAGTGAGGCGCGGGTCAATCTGTTCTGGGTAACTAGTGATAGTACAAGAGGAAATGGCCTCGAGCTGCACCAGGGAAGGTTTAGCTTGGATATTAGGAAAAAATACTTTACTGAAAGAGTGGTGAGGCATTGGAACAGGCTGCCCATGGAGGTGGTGGAATCACCATCCCTGGGGGTGTTCAAAAAACATGTAGATGTGGCACTTCAGGACGTGGTTTAATGATTATGATAATATTAGTAGAGGGTTGGACTTGATGATTAATTTCCAACCTTGATGATTCTATAATTAATTGAATTTTGGTATCTCAATCTGTTTCTTTTATGAAAGAGGAGGGTGCGGACTGACTTTGTAAGCCTTGTGTGTTGCTCCATGAGGTACCACAGATGTGTTAAAGCCCTGAAGCAACACGGGCAGGACTAGAAAGGGCTTTAATGGCTGAAATCTGAATTCAGACAGATCAGTCTACAGGTCATGTGTGATGTCTTACGTACATATGTATTGATCTTTATGAATCTACCAGTGAACTTGTATTGACAGAGGGTAAAATTCTCAGTTGAATTACAATGAAGTGTGATTCCGTTAATTTCAGCTGCTCCCTGACATATCTACATCTCTTGCACAGCTAATGTCTTGGGTTTTTAGGAATAGACTTGCTAACTCCAGTGCCTTCGAAAAACAATGCTTGTCCTTGATGTCAGCTGTGTTTCACCTAGAGTGAAGCAGTGGGATTTGCAGGCTAACATACAGAGTTTTCCCAGAAATGCATATGGACAGTGAATACGTGTGTGTGTGAGGCTCATACAGCCCACTAGAAAACCTTTCTTCTACTGGTCTATCACAGATGATCAATACTTGCCTCTCTTCTAGGTTTTTGCATTATGCGGGATGGTAGTAAAAGATATTTTTAGTATATTTGAATAAGTAGAGCTTATTTCTATCTTCAGAGTTCGGGTTTTATCTCAGAAGATTTGTACATGGGACCTGAGATAGCCCAGCAGGAGAACTGAGAATAACTTTGTCCAACATTCATATTTGCTCCTCTAGTGGTTGCACAGTCAAAACCATCATCTGGACAAGGCACATGCACAGACCTTCAGTTTCCACACTGATGGTGAATGGGCTGTTCTTTGAGGCCTAGTGTGTGCTGCAGCACTGGTGTCCTCTGCAGGGCTATTCCAGTTCTAGTCCACTATGGAGCATGCTGCAGGATTGCAGAGGACTCTGCCTGCCATGAAGAAGACTATCAAAGGGAGGCTCTGACATTTCTCTCTGCTTCTATTTTCCTTGATGGAGAAAGCAGAGCTTTCATGAGTCAGTTCCTCAGTGTTGCCAACTGCAGTCACTCATAAATCATTAAATGGGCGCGCAAAATCATGTCATCTGGGGCTGTTAGGGCTGTTCTGTTTTTTAACTCTATCTTTTGCCTCCTGCATTGTAGGGGCTTTGAGTGCCCAGTTTAAACAGGCAGTAGGTCCACATTCAGCAGCAGCCTCAGCTGGAGTGTATCTTCAAATGGAAGGCAACAAATTGGGTTATTTACATAGACTTGAGTTTGGGATATCTTCAGCCACATTTTGATCTCCTGGCTGTTTTTTTGCTTCTAAGCCTGGCTTATGAAATGTTTGGGTTTACAGATAACCAACCAATAGACATTATAAAAAGACACCCTAAGCAGAGTTTATGTGCTTTCTTCTATGTTACAGTCAGCCAGAATTTCAAACACACAAAAAACCTCTGCTTGTTGTGCTCTTTAATAACTTTGGAATCACCGTTTTGCCACTATGAATCATTAGACTCCAGCAATGTAATGCCCATTAGATCATCCAGTTCAGCTCCCGATCAGTGTCAGATTGTTCTCTACAAATATTTTCCTCGTACGAGGCCTTGCATTCAGGTTACTACAGTGTAGTCTTTCCACTGCTTCCCTTGGAAAAGAGTGGATCAAGAATACTAGGAAACATCAAATCACATTGAATATGTCATTGCAGACTGTAAACAAACAAAGCTAAAAATAATTTGAGGACCATGTACAGTGGAAAACTTCCACTTCCAAAAAGCCTACCAAACAGCTATTCTAAGGGAGCCCTTGAACATCCTTGTACAGTTGTAGGTTTTTCTTTGTCAGAGATTTTTATTTAAAATATAGGGTGAGAAAGAATATGCTAGAAGCTCAGAATAGCAGTTTCTCTTGGAGAGAGAAAATGAAGCAGACTTGTGGTTCTGCTGCTTGTTTACATGTCATCCTCCCTTATTGGCAAATAATTATGAGAAGAATTGAGTGATAGATATCTGCTGTGCTGAATTCCGCTGCTCTGATTTAGTTACACTTATCATGGAGGTTTTGAGTCTGATTTTTAAAACTGTCAGGCGCCAAATGGCATGCTTCACATTAGCCTGCAGTTCTGTACCTAATTTGCATTCGGTTATGCAAATTAAACATTTGACTTGAGTAATCACACACAAATCAGCATGTCTGATCATTTGCACACACGCTTATTCA
>WEIS01034802.1:0-10133 GCA_013389965.1 Todus mexicanus
GATTGCAGCAAAGGATAATTGCATAAGAAAAGAAACAATTGGGAGGAAGGGGAGAGGCTGTATTTTTCTGCTCCTATCCGTCTTCTGCTCTTCAGGATGTCCAGTACAGATCTGCATGTTGCTCAAGGAGCTTGTCATTTTATCTAATAAAAAGTGAGATATTCACCAAGCCAATGGAGTTGGCTGGGCCGGTGCTCCTTAAGAAGGCTCACTGAAGTGAACATCACTATTTGTACAGCAAGACAGTACCTAGCAAGAATCGAGGCAGTCTCAATATCCAGCATTAAAGCATCATCTTTTGTCAGCATCCTCCCCAGCCAACGCAACTCACTGGCATGTGAGTGTATTCTCAAGGCGGAAGTTCTCTTCCAAAGCACTGTGGTTTTGCACGTTTTGTGGGTTGCTTCCAGTTGATCCTAAATTTCTTGAAATGGACAAGTTCTCTACAATTTAATGGGTTTAGCTGAACTGCATACTGGACAGCATAAATCATTCAAGGATGCATTCTGTTCAAAGGTGAAATAGATTTCAGCCGGTACAAAGGGCATAGGATGCCTAGGAGGTTTATTTGGCAACAATAGTGATGCATGACACTGTTCAGTAAAATACATCTTCTCAATTAAAATTTTATCTGCTGGAGGTTTATTTAAGTCACACTAGACAATTTTAAAATCTACAGCTCAGTGATGTGTCAGAGAATACACGCTCTGTTATTTGCAAGACATGAAAATCACTAGTCCAGATGCTTCCTTCCATTTTCTGCCATAAATGTGAAGCAAAGTCACTTCAGCCAGAAGAATTATACCACTTCTGTACCACTGAAATTGAGATCAGGATTCAACTCGTTATTTGTCATTAGCAAAGAGGAGGAGGAGGACCCATGTTTTTTCAAAATAATAAACAGTGATGAGCACAGTGCTCCATAATACATCTATTTTTATTTTAAATGGCTTATCCACGGCTGAAGAGCTTGAAGAAAATTAAGCTTCATCAAAAATCCTATTCATGCTTTCCAAACTGGAATGAATAGTCTGTCATTTTACTTATGCAGCTCTTTCCATTCTGTGCTTATGGAACAGTGGTTTTCCGATTTTTCTTCCAGTGTGGGCTACTGATTGTGTGCTGCAGTTAAAGCCTCTTCATCTTGAAGAGAAGTTATTACTACTGCATTGTGGGATGCCAGAGCTACTGTTGACTGTCCAGTAGCTTTCGCAGTTCATCAGACAAACTAGGAACACACAGCGGGTGGGACATCTGCCTGGAAAGCTACAATAGCATCAAAGAGACACACACACACAAATTATAATAATGGCTCGTTATTATAAACTCTTTGCGCCTCTAGAAGAGCACACATATCACAGCTTGCCATCTTGTTATCATCGAGAATGTGAAATGCTGCTTAAAAATGAGTGAAATGTATATTTGTGTAAACATCCGTATTTACAGGAAAGGAAGAAAGCAATTAAACTATATCAAAGTAGTGGCAAAACACACAACACCAATGAAGGAGAAAAGTCTCTTGAAACTATGCACGTAGCTCTTTCCAAAAAGTCAAAACAAAAGCAGTTGGAGTTTTTTTTTTAAGACCAAGTATGTGAACATGGAAATCCATTTGTTTTTAAGGGAAGGGCAGTCACACAGTACTCAGTGGCCATTGGAGAACTGTGGAGCCTTTCACAATATACACATTTTATCCTTATGAGACTGCAATTTTGTCTCTTCTAGGTTATCCTATTTGTTGTTCAGGGTCCTCCTTACATGTTATATTAAGGTCTAAATTTAAGCCCAGGTAATCTGTTTCCATTCAGAGCCTTTTCTCTTTAGCACATTTGCAAGTGCATTCTAGCACACTGCAAGAGTTTGTGAAAGTGAGGTGGAGTGAGCCATGGTTCACAACTGCAAGCATAGGATTTAGAACAACTTTGTATTACAGAATGGATTAATGGTGAAATAATTTTGATAAACCATTAAACGGTAGAAGGTTCAATACTTCATCAGAAGTGGTAAAGAAGCTTTATCATCAACTGGAAGCCAGATGGGCAGAGAGAGAAAATTCTGCCTTACACATCCTGAGAATCCTTTACTCCTAACCTAAATTAAATCCAGGAATACAAGGCAACCATGAAATCAAGACCACTTTGAAAAGTATTTAGCAAGCACACACCCTGTCCTTAGCCAGGTTCTTCCACTCTCAAGATGAAGCGAATTAAATTTTTACTTTCTGGAACACCTTCTGGAGGTTTATCCAAAACTTGACTGAGGACTACAGATTTGCAAGGAACTGATTTCTCAGATATACAAAAAAAGAAAATAATAATGCAGAAATCCAAAAGCAATTACCCTAAAATGATCTTCTTAAAAGTAGTTTACACAAAATGCCAAGTGTTGGAAGGGAAGTGCTAGTCTTCCAGGCACCATTTACAAAGGAATGTTTTAGCAGCAGTCTCTCCTCTCTGATTCTGCCCCTTACCAAGCAGGTAATGCCAAAGGGTCTCCATCTCTGCTGCTGATATCCTATTAGCAACAGAAACATTCGCAGGAGCAGAGACACACAATCAAACTTCTTCATTGCTCTAGTCCATTGCAACATCACTAGCAGGTAGTGCAAAGTACTCACTTTTGAAAATAATCCTTACACATAATGTTATGATACTTACTTGGAAAAGAACATTTGGTTGCGAATTCTTACAAGTGGAGTGAACTTGGATCTCCGACACTCCCAGCAAGTTCTCCATACAGTAGAGTGTGAGGACATTGAAATTGCTGCCTGCTGCACTGGTGTATATGAATTAATATTTGCCCCAGGACACAGGTAGTTACAGGGTATTAAAAGAGTGAAATAGTATAGACACTACTTATTTTTTATAAATACTGGCCTGTGAATAACTAAGACAGGTAAAAACAACACCCCAAACAATGGGCTTACAATGGTTGGCATCATGGAAACACCCTTCGGTGTCCTAGTGAAGGCCATTTACCCAGAAGGCAGTATAAACCAGCACTTAGAGCTTTCACAGCTACTTTGTGCTGGATGAGAAGCGCCGCTCTGCAGCTGAGCTGTTTCCATGCTATCCCAAACACAGTCAGCACAGTAAAATCACAGTACACACAATTTCAAACCCACTGTCACCTCAAGGACGACTTTTAGCAAACACTCCCTTTTATATTAATCCAACTTTTCCTTCAAACAAAGTTGCGATCCATTTGTCCACGGGCTTTTCCCATCTAAATTCCTCTGAATAAACTGTGCACCAAATAAGAACTGACAAGAGCAGGACATCAAAAGTGATTTAGTTCTCTGAACCACTTAACTATTGAGCAGCAGGCACGGTATGGAGATGTGTGGACTCCGTATGCAGCAAAGTTTGTGCTTTAAAGAAAATGTCCCATGCGAGTGAATTTTGCAAAATAAAATAAAAACAAATGAAAAACCAACAGCAAATGAAGATAGAAGAAGGGAGAGGGACAAAAAGCAGTGCTCTACTGCTTTCTTAGGAGAGGAAAAGATAGCTTATGAGCACTAAGAATAGGAATGAATACTTGAATACCAGGCAATAAAGAGACACCAGAAAAAGGAACCAGTTCAAAAAGAAAAAAGGCATTAATCTGGAGATGCCTGGACACAGAAAAGCAAGCACACAAACTAAAAGAAGAGCAAATAGTAAACGATTTACCAGTTATATTTCTTCACCAGACTGGTAACGGAGACTAAGAGCACTGAGGCCCACCTACCAGCCACCAGCCTCCAGACACCACTAAGGCCTATTCCTCTCATTCTGAAGAGCCATCGTGGCATCATGGAAGCCAGGACATGTTTTCTCTGCCCAAGCCAGGACAGCCAGGGGGCAACATGGCAACCCCAGGCATCAGGCAGCCCTCCCTGGGGCCAGGCCAGCACATTGTCCTAAGGAGGAGGCCGGCTCATTAGGAATGACATGGAGTCCTGGACCGTGGGCAGGGTTGGGGGAGGCCCCAGGGCCCTGACAAGAGCTTTTATTAGTGATAGCAATGAAAAGCGCTTAGTATGAGGCCTGATGGCTCTAGGAGCCTGTCTGGACATGTGCTGATGTTCAGAAGAAAGCTCCCGGCCTAGCAGGTACCAAGGGCTGTGCTCCCCTAGGTTGCCTCCCACAGCCATGTGGCTTCACCTGCAGCTGCCCCATGTCCCCGTGCCCTACAGCACACAGAGGCTGTTCCACCAGCAACAGATCTGCACAATAAATCCCTCAGACTTACTCTGCTCAGGCTCCACTGGGGACCCTGGGACCCAAATGACTCAGCACTCACAGGAGATTTCTCAGCATCCAGCTTGCAGCTGAGCTTCTTCCTAGAGATAGTCAGCTTGTTCAGCCTGTGACAAGGTGAGGACCCACCAAGGCACCGCAAGCAGGGTCAGTGGAAGACTTGCTTCCATAGATGTACACTCAGATGTAGCTACAGATTGGTCAAAGACAAAACATGTGGACATCAAACAGCATTGAACCCAGGTCTTTGAAAGGAGGCGTATAAAACTCCTTTCAAGCACTATCCTATCACACAGAGATGGGGGGTGGTGTTAGTAACTGGGAGGTAGTTTAAACCCTTGCCTACTCTTTCAATTCTTCATTTCTTTCTCTGGAGGTCAGTATGAAGCCCAGGCACCCACATCTCTCTATTTAAAAAAGTATATAAATATTTATCAAAATGTATTTCCTGACTTACTCCACGAAGTCCAAACTTTCTCTTCTCTCCCAAGAAATACTTGGCATTTCAACTCAGGAGTCCATGATATTCACACATACACAGAATCTACTTCAGACAGCAGGAATTGCTTTTCACCTTAATGTCACTGCATTTAACACAGGGAGATAGAGGGTGTTTTTTATTGGCGGCTTGACTGACTACTTCTACAGCCAGGAAGACCGACTGAAAGTAGCATCCTGAGGTTACAAAACTAGCAGTAAGTCATCACAGGTTGCTTATCTCCTGAGGCATAATATCTTCCTTATCGCCCTTGCCACTATCAGGTAGCCTAACACCCACTACAGGGAACAATTACTGCTACTCAAAGTAATACCATTTCTTGGGGAAAATATAGACTTAACTGAAATGTAAAGAATATGCTTTGCTCTTATACAAATATGCCTGGCAATAAGACAAGGAAAAGCAACAAAATCAATAGCAAGAAATGGGCAAAATTATAATAGTTTGAAAAGTTCTTCATGGCACATCTGCTATTCTTTAAATGAGACAATATGTTCATTGCAGAAGCTGCTTCCTGAAATCCATGTTTTCTCATCTAACACCAATCACTTCCAGTATCACTAAAGCCTCATTCATTTCTTTTCTTCTGGCCCTTCTTATTCTGATTTTATATGAGGCATTTTCTACAGTCTAGAGAAAAAAAAAAAACACTTAAAACTTGAAAAAGTGCAGGGCTAGTTTCCATAAGGCATTAAAACTTTTGTGATAACAGCAATAGTTAATACAGTCATAATCAAAATCATGTTCAGTAAGTAGTATAATTTCACAGCCCCATAAAACCAGATACAAATGCAAGCTCCCTCAAGTGAGTCTTATTCTTTCTCTTCACTTTTTTTTTTTTCCACCTTCCATTCTGTTTCCAGATACCATCCTCCCATTTGGCTTCCGGCAGCACTCAACAATAATGTGAAATTACTGTGATGTTGCTGTGCATTAACAAAGTCAGCCCAAATCGCCTTAGCCTAAAAAGCTGACCACAAAAGTATTCCCTCCTGTGATAGCTACTCTTCCAAATAGTCAGGCTCATTATTGTTAGAAAATAATTTCTAGAAAGCAGGAGACAATTCTATGAAGACAGCACTGTGTGTATATTCTTTTAACCTACACAGGCTATTCCCGTTTGTCAATCTTGTCATTTTATATCCTCTGTGGGATCCTTTTATTTTTTTAAATAGAAAATCAAGGTTTTTAATGTCTTTACTTTCTCTCAGCAGCAGGAGAACAGTCCTGGTTTGGGATTATTTACAAAGACGTTGTCTTTCAATAAAACTGATGGGAAAAAGTTCTACATGGATCAAGGTGTTGTAAATGCATGGCTCATAATACATTGTCCTTTTCTCCCTTCCTAGTTCAGACCAGTCACTCAAATTTACCTGAAGTAACAGTGCCATTACAGGGATTCCTCTCACCTGAAAGGTCAATACAAGAATTCAAGAGAGTAACAATTTCATTCATCTGACAGGTTTTTCCAGTTAAATATATAATACTTTTGTTTACTCCATTCCCAAGTAGAATCTCCAAATATTCATTTCATTCAACACATAACTTTCTGTTGATCTCAGAACAACTCACAGACTCTCTTCTATAGAGCAAAATGGTCAGACTTCCAGAAGACCAGAGATATCTCAGAAGCATGTGGAATACTCCTTTCTCTTACAGGAGGGACTTGGGTTCCACAGCCTACCTCACAGGTAGAAACACTATTCAGAGTAGAGAGTTGCTCTCTTCCTTATTTTTAGGTACATCACACAATATCGCAGAACTCCCAACAGCAAACGCTTACTGTGTTTACTGTTCATGTCAGATGAACACTTCAGAGACAACAGAATTCACACAGAGGTCTATCCAACTGCTGTTGCTGTCATTTTAACTCTAATACTTCATATGAGAGGGTCACAGAGAACGAGTAGGGAGAATGGTTCGCTCTTGGTGACGGGGACACTCATAATAGGTCAGAACATCATCAGGCCATTCTTCAGTAAGTAATTGCCTGCACAATGCAGAAAATTCAATAGGATAAGCTAAAAATAACTCATCCCCAAACTCTGCCTGGAACATTTCTTAATATAGTCCTCTCAAAGAAAAGGGACATACCTGTTCAGGTGGAATTTCGCAGAAGGGAAAAAAAAAAGTTTTATCTTAGCATTAACATCCTGAACACCTTCATTTGCAGCTACTAGATGAATCTAGGCTCTTCTTCCAGCAAGACTCCGGGTCATACTATACATCTAGTTTGTTTTAAACATGCTTTTGAAGTAGATCTTTCAAGTATCCCTGGTTACTGTGCTTTGCTATGCAGGTTTCAGAAAATATACGCATGTGTCCTTCAGGAAAAAAATAGAACTGAAAGATCTTACCCAGGATCAAACCCGATGCCTTCTAGTAACGAAGGGGCATCCAGTCCACGTGTCAGACTAAGACTAGTCCAAAGTAAAATCTGCTGAAACATACAGCGCAGATGCCAATTCCTCATCATTAATTCAACTGCTTTTCAGTTCTGCTTCTATTGTGCCACATTATGTTCTAATATATAAGCCAAATAATATTTACTCTCCTGGGCAAATACACTTGGCAAATTTAAACCAACATTTTAAATGTTTCGAAACAATAAAGCCTGTAGATTTTGATTATTTTTAATGTTTGCCTGAAAAGGTTTAATTTTTAAAGAATGACTCAGTGAGGTCACCAGAGCTAAACTACATAAGCAGATAAGGATAAAACCAGTGCCCACTAAAGTTGAAGTGGTCACCTAAGATTAAGAGTGACCCAAAACAGCTAGATTGGTTTGGAGCTTTGCTGGTACTTTGGAAAGAGCCCTGCAATTTAACAGCCTTGGTGGTTTAACTAATCTAAAGAAGGGTGTGAAAAGGCAGATGGGCTATAATTATACAAAAGTTACTTGATCATGGCTCATGCCACTTAGCAAACATATCACTAACACAATTAGAGGAAGTAGATAACCAGGGTCTTAGTGTTTCAGTCAAGTACAACAGAGCAATGATACCTGCTGAATTTTACTCCTACTCACATTTTTCCTGGTGAGTAAAAAGAGAAACTAGCTGTAAACCTACTCTCCCATCAAAGCTGTTTATGTTTCAAACAGTAATATTCATAAGCAGCTGAAAGTGCAGTAGAGAGACCATTGTTGCCCCAGGTAGAAACCAAGGAATCAAAAGATAAGTTTCTCTCAGTGGATTTCCAGACAATGCAAAGAAAGATTACAAGGTCTATTTGCTCAACCGATGCTGGAAACCAGAATGAGTCTTGAAGTTATCGTTAGAATATGAGAGATAACCTGAAGCCTGTCATAAAAGAGTATGTGTGTTATAAGAATCTTGCTACCTACAAGAAAAATTGAAACTGATTTTTTAATGGTGCTGATTTAAAAGCTGCTGACTAGGAAAAACAGTCCTAGAATATGATATTTGATAAACTTCTGAAATAACATAAAATTCAGCATAATTAAGGCTGAATTACCCATTAAAATGGTTGAGAATCAAATAAGACCTTATTGAAAAAGATTGAAATTTTTAGAAGTAATGCATTATTGAATGCTATTTGCAAGCTAAGCAAGAAAAGTCAAAGTCTAATACAGTATTTTATAAGTGACCCAAACTGAGTCCCTTCATGGTCCTGCTTACCGAAAACATTCAAAGCAGATTAGATCAGACTAAATGAATATTTAGGCAAATAACCTAAACTGAACACTGAATTAAAAAAATCTGCTTGAAAAACAGTAATTAAGAGTCTTTGAAGTGCACTTTGTGTAATTATTCTATTTTACTCAATCATCTGTGTTGGTTGACTGACACTAAAAGGCTCAAGTCAAGTGGCACATCCATTTTCTAGTGAAGAGTTACATAATCTTCTGCATGGCTTCCAAATGAACAATGTCTAACCACTGGATTTTTCCCCTTCCTGCAAAGCATGCAAATTGTTTAGGATTTGAAACAAAACCCTCTCATAATCATAACTTCCTGATGAGCTGCTGGATCATGTATCACTTATGTTAGGGTTTCATCCTATCATTATTATTTACAGCCAAATCTATATTGTCCTCTTTTAACCTTCCAGTTTAATATTACCAGGAAAAATACTTGCTAGTTAACATTATCCCCAATTCTTCTGAAATAAGTGACCTGAGAATAAGAGCTGTTGAGCCATGACCTTACAGTTTGTTTTTGCATCATTCTACTATAACTGAGTCTCCTCTTCCTCTTTTTGCACAGGATTCTTTTCATTCAACTTTAGTATCCAAGCAGATGCCTAAAAGTTAGGCTTCATTTACAGGCTATGAAAAAAATATATAGAAGACCCCTAAGGATAATTCAGCTTATTTTGAGCACCCACTTAATGCCGAGGGTGATTCATGTCGTCTATATCTCTGCTCCTGACTAGCAGAGCTACTTGTAAGTCAAAGTCACAGAAGATGAAACCCGTTATTAATGCCTTACAGCTATATCTGCATCACCAGCTAGCAGGGTGCAACAGGAGGGCATCTGTAAAGCACAACACTTGGTGCTGAGAAGTGCACTTTCACACGGGGTACACTTGAAGGAAAGAGAGGAAGCTGTATTTCATACTTGCTGTAGTCTGTCCCCACAGGCAGAAAGTCCATTAGCAGCTGGAGCTTATTTAGGTGTGCTCCTGCAGCATGTCTGGCAGTTTTGTTTTATCACCAGCTTCCACAGCCCAAGACTATTCCACAATGATAATCTAAACCATTAAGTGAGAAAACCCAGGAAATTCAATTTAAAAGCATGTTCTTTGTGCCAACTAAACTGTTAATGTAGATGTACTATAAGTCAGTACTTGCGTACTTTGAAACACGACTTTGGGCTTGTTGGCACATTCGGTCAGTGCCCTGCCATCCAGGCAATTACAATCCCTTTGGTAAACTGTCCACTCTCAGTGTAAATGCTGCTTTTTTGACCCTTATTGCTTATGTTGGAATACCTTTCATGAGCACAAGTGGAGCGTACAAAATGTTTCAATTGAAGGCCCAGCACTAGCTACACCGCCAGCTCTGCTAACCCTGATGGAAACGCCTTGCCTGGTCCTTGTATGGTTACATCTGACACCTTCATGGCTATATAGAGACATCTCCCTCTTTCGCTCCACAGATGACAGATTTAAGAGACAAACAGCGCTGGGATAATGCTACTGTTGAGGGTGAAGTGAAAAGCTCTTGGCATGAGTTCAAGAGTGAAGGATTCCAACGCTCCCATTTTCTCAAACACATTACTCTTGCCTTTGACCTTAATCAGTTTTTCCTCACTATTCAGGTTTTAAAAGCCTCTGATGAATCTAAGGGCAAAACATTTTCATTTTCAATACAAAATCAGGCCAAACACAGTATGAGGCAAATTAAATTGAAAAGTACTCCCTGG